>JANJGN010001774.1:0-100000 GCA_026770705.1 Isurus oxyrinchus
ACATTACCAGGACAGGTACAGCACGGGGTTAGATACAGAGTAAAACTCGCTCTACACTGTTCCCATCAAACAATCCCAGGGCAGGTACAGCACGGGATTAGATACAGAATAAAGCTCCCTCTACACTGTCCCCATCAAACAGTCCCAGGACAGGTACAGCACGGGGTTAGATACAGAGTAAAGCTACCTCTACACTGTCCCCATCAAACATTCCCAGGACTGGTACAGCACGGGGTTAGGTACAGAGTAGAGTTCCCTCTACACTGTCCCGATCAAACACTCCCAGGACAGGTACAGCACAGGGTTAGATACAGAATAAATTTGCCTCGACACTGTCCCCATCAAACACTCCCCAGAAAGGTAGAGCACGAGATTAGATACAGAGTAAAGCTCCTTCTACACTGTCCCCATCAAACACTCCCAGAGCAGGTACAGCACGGGGTTACATACAGAGTTAAATTCCCTCTACACTGCCCCCATCAAACACTCCCAGGACAGGTACATCACAGGGTTAGATACAGAGTAAAGCTCGATCTACACTGTTCCCATCAAACAATCCCAGGGCAGGTACAGCACGGGATTAGATACAGAATAAAGCTCCCTCTACACTATCCCCATCAAACAGTCCCAGGACAGGTACAGCACGGGGTTAGATACAGAGTAAAGCTACCTCTACACTGTCCCCATCAAACATTCCCAGGACTGGTACAGCACGGGGTTAGGTACAGAGTAGAGTTCCCTCTACACTGTCCCGATCAAACACTCCCAGGACAGGTACAGCACAGGGTTAGATACAGAATAAATTTCCCTCGACACTGTCCCCATCAAACACTCCCCAGAAAGGTAGAGCACGAGATTAGATACAGAGTAAAGCTCCTTCTACACTGTCCCCATCAAACAGTCCCAGGACAGGTAGAGCACGAGGTCTGATACAGAGTAAAGCTCCTTCTACATTGTCCCCAACAAACACTCCCAGGACAGGTACAGCACGGGGTTAGATACAGAGTAAACTCCCTCTACACTGTCCCCATCAAACACTCCCAGGACAGGTGCAGCACGGGGTTAGATACAGAGTAAAGCTCCCTCTTCACTATCCCCATCAAACACTCCCAGGACAGGTAGAGAAGGGGGCTAAATACAGACTAAATCTTCATCTAGACTGTCCCCATCAAAAAATCCAGGGTAGGTACAGCACGGGGTTAGATACAGATTAAAACTCCCTCTGCACTGTCCCCATCAAAGATTCTCAGGACTGGTACAGCACGCGATTATTTATAGAGTAAACTCCCTCTGCACCGTCCCCATCAAACACTCCCAGGACATGTGCAGCACGAGGTTAGATACAGACTAAAGGGCCCTCTTCACTGTCCCCATCAAACACTCCCAGGACAGGTACAGCACGGGGTAAGATACAGAGCAAAGCTCCCTCCCCCATCAAACACTCCCAGGACAGGTCCACAAAGGAGTTAGATACAGAGTAATGCTCCCTCTACACTGTCCCCTTCAAACAGGACAGGTAGAGCATGGGCTTAGATACAGAGTAAAGCTCCGTCTACACTGTCCCCTTCAGCACTCCCAGCACAGGTACAGCATGGGGTCTGATACAGAGTAAATCTCCCTCTACAGTGCCCCCATCAAACACTCCCAGGACAGGTACAGCACGGGGTCAGATACAGAAGAAAGCTCCCTCTACACTTTCCCCATCAAAAACCTCCAGGACAGGTACAGCACGGGGTTAGATGCAGAGTAAAGCTCCCTCTATACTGTCCCCAACAAACAGTCCCCGGACAGGTACAGCACAGGGTTAGATACAGAGTAAAGCTCCCTCTACACTGTCCCCAACAAACACTCCCAGGACAGGTACAGCACGAGGTTAGATACAGACTAAATCTCCCTCTACACTGTCCCCATCAAACACTCCCAGGACAGGTAGAGCACGGGTTTATATACAGAGTAAAGCTCCCTCTACACTGTCCCCGTCAAACACTCCCAGAGCAGGTACAGCACGGGGTTAGATACAGAGTTAAATTCCCTCTACACTGCCCCCATTAAACACTCCCAGGACAGGTACAGCACGGGGTTAGATACAGAGTAAAACTCGCTCTACACTGTTCCCATCAAACAATCCCAGGGCAGGTACAGCACGGGATTAGATACAGAATAAAGCTCCCTCTACACTGTCCCCATCAAACAGTCCCAGGACAGGTATAGCACGGGGTTAGATACAGAGTAAAGCTACCTCTACACTGTCCCCATCGAACATTCCCAGGACTGGTACAGCACGGGGTTAGGTACAGAGTAGAGTTCCCTCTACACTGTCCCGATCAAACACTCCCAGGACAGGTACAGCACAGGGTTAGATACAGAATAAATTTCCCTCGACACTGTCCCCATCAAACACTCCCCAGAAAGGTAGAGCACGAGATTAGATACAGAGTAAAGCTCCTTCTACACTGTCCCCATCAAACAGTCCCAGGACAGGTAGAGCACGAGGTCTGATACAGAGTAAAGCTCCTTCTATATTGTCCCCATCAAACACTCCCAGGACAGGTACAGCACGGGGTTAGATACAGAGTAAAGATCCCTCTACACTGTCCCCATCAAACACTCCCAGGACAGGTACAGCATGAGGTCAGATACAGAGTAATGCTCCCTCTACACTGTCCCCTTCAAACACTCCCAGGACACGTACAGCACGGGGTTAGATACAGACTAAAGCTCCCTCCACACTGTCCCCATCAAACACTCTTAGGACAGGTATACAACGGGATAAAAACAAAAAAAAACTGCGGATGCTGGAAATCCAAAACAAAAACAGAATTACCTGGAAAAACTCAGCAGGTCTGGCAGCATCGGCGGAGAAGAAAAGAGTTGACGTTTCGAGTCCTCATGACCCTTCGACAGAACTTGATTTCAAGTCCAAGAAAGAGTTGAAATATAAGCTGGTTTAAGGTGTGTGTGTGGGGGGCGGAGAGATAGAGAGAGAGAGAGGTGGTTGTGTAGACAAACAAGCAGTGATAGAAGCAGATCATCAAAAGATGTCAATGACAATGGTACAAAAGAACACATAGGTGTTAAAGTTAAAGTTGGTGATATTATCTAAACGAATGTGCTAATTAAGAATGGATGGTAGGGCACTCAAGGTACAGCTCTAGTGGGGGTGGGGAGAGCATAAAAGATTTTAAAATATTTAAAAATAATGGAAATAGGTGTACAACGGGGTTAGATATAGAGTAAAGCTCCCACTATACTGTCCCCATCAAATACTGCCGGGACAGGTACAGCACGGGGTTAGATTCAGAGTAAAGCTCCCTCGACACTGTCCCGATCAAACACTCCTATGACAAGTACAGCACGGGAATAGATACACAGTAAAGCTCCCTCTACACTGTCCCCATCAAACACTCCCAGGACAGGTAGAGCACGGGTTTAGATGCAGAGTAAAGCTCCCTCTACACTGTCGCCATCAAGCACTCCCAGGAAATGTGCAGCATGTGGACAGATACAGAGTAAAGCTCTCTCTATACTGTCTCCATCAAACACACCCAGGACAGGTACAGCATGGGGTTAGATACAGAGTAAAGCTCCATCTACACTGTCCCCATCAAGCACTCCCAAGGCTGGTACAGCACCGGGTTAGATACAAAGTAAAGCTCCCTCTGCACTGTCCGCATCAAACACTTCCAGGACAGGTGCACAACGAGGTTAGAAACAGAGTAAAGCTCCCTCTAATCTGTCCCCATCAAACACTGCCTGGACAGGTACAGAATGGGGTTAGATACAGAGTAAAGCTCCCTCTACACTCTCCCCATCAAACACTCCTAGAACAGGTACAGCACGGGATTAGATACAGAGTAAAGCTCCCTCTACACTGACCCCATCAAACACTCCCAGGACGGGTAGAGCACGGGGTTAGATGCAGAGTAAAGCTCCCTCTACACTGTCCCCATCAAACATTCCCAGGACAGGTACCGCACGGTTTCAGATACTGAGTAAAGCTCCCTCTACACTGTCCCCATCAAGCACTCCCAGGACAGGTGCAACACGTGGACAGATACATAGTAAATCTCCCTCTACACTGTCCCCATCAAACACTCCCAGGACAGGTACAGCATGGGGTTAGATACAGAGTAAAGATCCTCTACACTGTCCCCATCAAGCACTCCCAAGGCTGGTTCAGCACCGGGTTAGATACAATTTAAAGCTTCCTCTACACTGTCCCCATCAAACACTCCCAGGAAAAGTACAGCACGGGGTTAAATACAGAGTAAAGCTACCGCTACACTGTTCCCATCAAACCCTCCCAGGACAGGTAGAGCACGGGGTTAGATGCAGAGTAAAGCTCCGTCTACACCGTCCCCATCAAACACTCCCAGGACAGGTACTGCACGTGGACAGATACAGAGTAAATCTCCCTCTACATTGTCTCCACCAAACACTCCCAGGACTGGTACAGCACGAGGTCTGATACAGAGTAAAGCTCCCTCTACACTCTCCCCATCAAACACCCCCAGGACAGGTAGAGCATGGGGTCAGATTCAGAGTAAAGCTCCCTCTACATTGTCTCCACCAAACACTCCCAGGACTGGTACAGAGTAAAGCTCCCTCTACACTCTCCCCATCAAACAGTCCCAGGACAGGTAGAGCACGAGGTCTGATACAGAGTAAAGCTCCTTCTATATTGTCCCCATCAAACACTCCCAGGACAGGTACAGCACGGGGTTAGATACAGAGTAAAGATCCCTCTACACTGTCCCCATCAAACACTCCCAGGACAGGTACAGCATGAGGTCAGATACAGAGTAATGCTCCCTCTACACTGTCCCCTTCAAACACTCCCAGGACACGTACAGCACGGGGTTAGATACAGACTAAAGCTCCCTCCACACTGTCCCCATCAAACACTCTTAGGACAGGTATACAACGGGATAAAAACAAAAAAAAACTGCGGATGCTGGAAATCCAAAACAAAAACAGAATTACCTGGAAAAACTCAGCAGGTCTGGCAGCATCGGCGGAGAAGAAAAGAGTTGACGTTTCGAGTCCTCATGACCCTTCGACAGAACTTGATTTCGAGTCCAAGAAAGAGTTGAAATAAAAGCTGGTTTAAGGTGTGTGTGTGGGGGGCGGAGATATAGAGAGAGAGAGAGGTGGTTGTGTAGACAAACAAGCAGTGATAGAAGCAGATCATCAAAAGATGTCAATGACAATGGTACAAAAGAACACATAGGTGTTAAAGTTAAAGTTGGTGATATTATCTAAACGAATGTGCTAATTAAGAATGGATGGTAGGGCACTCAAGGTACAGCTCTAGTGGGGGTGGGGAGAGCATAAAAGATTTTAAAATATTTAAAAATAATGGAAATAGGTGTACAACGGGGTTAGATATAGAGTAAAGCTCCCACTATACTGTCCCCATCAAATACTGCCGGGACAGGTACAGCACGGGGTTAGATTCAGAGTAAAGCTCCCTCGACACTGTCCCGATCAAACAGTCCTATGACAAGTACAGCACGGGAATAGATACACAGTAAAGCTCCCTCTACACTGTCCCCATCAAACACTCCCAGGACAGGTAGAGCACGGGTTTCGATGCAGAGTAAAGCTCCCTCTACACTGTCGCCATCAAGCACTCCCAGGAAATGTGCAGCATGTGGACAGATACAGAGTAAAGCTCCCTCTATACTGTCTCCATCAAACACTCCCAGGACAGGTACAGCACGGGGTTAGATACAGAGTAAATCTCCCTCTACACTGTCCCCATCAAACACTCCCAAGACTGGTACAGCACCGGGTTAGATACAATTTAAAGCTCCCTCTACACTGTCCCCATCAAACACTCCCAGGAAAAGTACAGCACGGGGTTAAATACAGAGTAAAGCTACCGCTACACTGTTCCCATCAAACACTCCCAGAACAGGTACAGCACCGGATTAGATACAGAGTAAAGCTCCCTCTACACTGACCCCATCAAACACTCCCAGGACAGGTACAGCATGGGGTTAGATACAGAGTAAAGCTCCCTCTGCACTGTCCCCATCATCCCTCCCAGGACAGGTAGAGCACGGGGTTAGATGCAGAGTAAAGCTCCCTCTACACTGTCCCCATCAAACACTCCCAGGACAGGTAGAGCACGGGGTTAGAGGCAGAGTAAAGCTCCCTCTACACTGTTGCCATCAAACATTCCCAGGACAGGTACAGAACGTGTTTAGATACAGAGTAAAGCTCCCTCTACACTGTCCACATCAAACACTCCCAGGAAAGGTAAAGCACGGGATTAGATACAGAGTAAAGCTCCCTCTACACTGTTGCCATCAAACATTCCCAGGACAGGTACAGCACGTGTTTAGATCCAGAGTAAAGCTCCCTCTACACTGTCCCCATCAAACACTCCCAGGACAGGTACAGCACGGTGTTAGATACAGAGTAAAGCTCCCTCTATACTGTCTCCATCAAACACTCCCAGGACAGGTACAGCATGGGGTGAGATACAGAGTAAAGCTCCATCTACACTGTCCCCATCAAGCACTCCCAAGGCTGGTACAGCACCGGGTTAGATACAAAGTAAAGCTCCCTCTGCACTGTCCGCATCAAACACTTCCAGGACAGGTGCACAACGGGGTTAGAAACAGAGTAAAGCTCCCTCTAATCTGTCCCCATCAAACACTGCCTGGACAGGTACAGAATGGGGTTAGATACAGAGTAAATCTCCCTCTACACTCTCCCCATCAAACACTCCTAGAACAGGTACAGCACGGGATTAGATACAGAGTAAAGCTCCCTCTACACTGTCCCCATCAAACACTCCCAGGACAGGTACAGCACGGGGTTAGATACAGAGTAAAGCTCCCTCTACACTGACCCCATCAAACACTCCCAGGACGGGTAGAGCACGGGGTTAGATGCAGAGTAAAGCTCCCTCGACACTGTCCCCATCAAACATTCCCAGGACAGGTACCGCACGGTTTCAGATACTCAGTAAAGCTCCCTCTACACTGTCCCCATCAAGCACTCCCAGGACAGGTGCAGCACGTGGACAGATACATAGTAAATCTCCCTCTACACTGTCCCCATCAAGCACTCCCAAGGCTGGTTCAGCACCGGGTTAGATACAATTTAAAGCTCCCTCTACACTGTCCCCATCAAACACTCCCAGGAAAAGTACAGCACGGGGTTAAATACAGAGTAAAGCTACCGCTACACTGTTCCCATCAAACACTCCCAGGACAGGTACAGCACCGGATAAGATACAGAGTAAAGCTCCCTCTACACTGTCCCCATCAAACCCTCCCAGGACAGGTAGAGCACGGGGTTAGATGCAGAGTAAAGCTCCGTCTACACCGTCCCCATCAAACACTCCCAGGACAGGTGCTGCACGTGGACAGATACAGAGTAAATCTCCCTCTACACTGTCTCCACCAAACACTCCCAGGACTGGTACAGCACGAGGTCTGATACAGAGTAAAGCTCCCTCTACACTCTCCCCATCAAACACTCCCAGGACAGGTACAGCATGGGGTCAGATTCAGAGTAAAGCTCCCTCTACACTGTCACCATCAAACACTCCCAGGACAGGTACAGCACGGGGTTAGATACAGAGAAAAGCTCCCTCTATACTGTCCACATCAAACACTCTCAGGACAGGCGCAGCTCGGGATAAGATACAGAGTAGAGCTCCCTCTACAGTGTCCCCATCAAACACTCCCAGGACAGGTACAGCACGGGGTTAGATACAGAGTAAAGCTCCCTCTACACTGACCCCATCAAACACTCCCAGGACAGGTACAGCACGGGGTTAGATACAGAGTAAATCTCCCTCTACACTGTCCCCATCAAACACTCCCAAGACTGGTACAGCACCGGGTTAGATACAATTTAAAGCTCCCTCTACACTGTCCCCATCAAACACTCCCAGGAAAAGTACAGCACGGGGTAAAATACAGAGTAAAGCTACCGCTAAACTGTTCCCATCAAACACTCCCAGGACAGGTACAGCATGGGGTTAGATACAGAGTAAAGCTCCCTCTGCACTGTCCCCATCATCCCTCCCAGGACAGGTAGAGCACGGGGTTAGATGCAGAGTAAAGCTCCCTCTACACTGTCCCCATCAAACACTCCCAGGACAGGTAGAGCACGGGGTTAGAGGCAGAGTAAAGCTCCCTCTACACTGTTGCCATCAAACATTCCCAGGACAGGTACAGAACGTGTTTAGATACAGAGTAAAGCTCCCTCTACACTGTCCCCATCAAACACTCCCAGGACAGGTACAGCACGGTGTTAGATACAGAGTAAAGCTCCCTCTACACTGTCCCCATCAAACGCTCCCAGGACAGGTACAGCACGGGGTTAAATACAGAGTAAAGCTCCCTCTACACTGTCCCCATCAATCACTCCCAGGACAGGTACAGCACGGGGTTAGATACAGACTAAAGCTCGCTCTACACTGTCCCCATCAAACACTCCCAGGACAGGTACAGCATGGGGTTAGATACAGAGTAAAGATCCTCTACACTGTCCCCATCAAGCACTCCCAAGACTGGTACAGCACCGGGTTAGATACAAAGAAAAGCTCCCTCTACACTGTCCCCAACAAACACTCCCAGGACAGGTAGAGCACGGGTTTAGATGCAGAGTAAAGCTCCCTCTACACTGTCCCCATCAAGCACTCCCAGGACATGTGCAGCACGTGGATAGATACAGAGTAAAGCTCCCTCTATACTGTCTCCATCAAACACTCCCAGGACAGATACAGCACGGGTTTATATACAGAGTAAAGCTCCCTCTACTCTGTCCCCATCAATCACTCCCAGGACGGGTACAGCACGGGGTTAGATACAGACTAAAGCTCCCTCTACACTGTCCCCATCAAACACTCCCAGGACAGGTAGAGCACGGGTTTATACAAAGATTAAAGCTCCCTCTACACTGTGCCCGTCAAACACTCCCAGGACAGGTACAGCATGGGATTAGATACAGAGTAAAGCTCCCTCTACACTGTCCCCATCAAACACTCCCAGAAGAGGTAGAGCACGGGGTTAGATGCAGAGTAAAGCTCCCTCTCCACTGTCCCCATCAAGCACTCCCAGGACAGGTACAGCACGTGGACAGATACAGAATAAATCTCCCTCTCCACTGTCTCCATCAAATACTCGCAGGACAGGTACAGCACGTGGACTGATACAGAGTAAAGCTCCCTCTACACTCTCCCCATCAAACACTCCCAGGATAGGTACAGCATGGGGTCAGATACAGAGGAAAGCTCCCTCTGCACTGTCCCCATCAAGCACTCCCAAGAATGGTACAGCACCGGGTTAGATACAAAGTAAAGCTGCCTCTACACTGTCCCCAACAAACACTCCCAGGACAGGTACAGCATGGGGTCAGATACAGACTAAAGCTCCCTCTACACTGTCCCCATCAAACACTCCCAGGACAGGTACAGCACGGGGTTAGATACAGAGTAAATCTCCCTCTACACTGTCCCCATCAAGCAGTCCCAGGACAGTACAGCACGGGGTTAGAAACAGAGTAAAGCTCCCTCTACACTGTTGCCATCAAACACTCCTAGGACGGGTACAGCACGGGGTTAGATACAGAGTAAATCTCCCTCTGCACTGTCCCCATTAAACACTCCCAGGACAGGTAGAGCACGGGGTTAGATGCAGAGTAAAGCTCCCTCTACACTGTTGCCATCAAACACTCCCAGGACAGGTACAGCACGGGGTTAGATACAGACTAAAGCTCCCTCTACACTGTCCCCATCAAACACTCCCAGGACAGGTACAGCACGGGGTTAGATACAGAGTAAATCTCCCTCTACACTGTCCCCATCAAGCAGTCCCAGGACGGTACAGCACGGGGTTAGATACAGAGTAAAGCTCCTTCTACACTGTTGCCATCAAACACTCCTAGGACGGGTACAGCACGGGGTTAGATACAGCGTAAATCTCCCTCTGCACTGTCCCCATTAAACACTCCCAGGACAGGTAGAGCACGGGGTTAGATGCAGAGTAAAGCTCCCTCTACACTGTCCCCATCAAACACTCCCAGGACAGGTACCGCACGGTTTCAGATACAGAGTAAAGCTCCCTCTACACTGTCCCCATTAGGCAGTCCAAGGACATGTACAGCACGTGGACAGATACAGAATAAATCTCCCTCTACACTGTCTCCATCAAACACTCCCAGGACAGGTACAGCACGGGGTTAGATACAGTGTAAATCTCCCACTGCACTGTCCCCATCAAACCCTCCCAGGACGGGTAGAGCACGGGGTTAGATGCAGAGTAAAGCTCCCTCTACACCGTCCCCATCAAACACTCCCAGGACAGGTAGAGCACGGGGTTAGATGCAGAGTAAAGCTCCCTCTACACTGTTGCCATCAAACATTCCCAGGACAGGTACAGCACAGGGTTAGATAAAGAGTAAAGCTCCCTCTACACTGTCCACATCAAACACTCCCAGGAAAGGTACAGCACGGGATTAGATACAAAGTAAAGCTCCCTCTACACTGTCCCCATCAAACACTCCCAGGAAAGGTACAGCACGGGATTAGATACAGAGTAAAGCTCCCTCTACACTGTCCCCATCAAGCACTCCCAGGACATGTGCAGCACGTGGACAGATACAGAGTAAAGCTCCCTCTATACTGTCTCCATCAAACACTCCCAGGACAGGTACAGCACGAGTTTATATACAGAGTAAAGCTCCCTCTACTCTGTCCCCATCAATCACTCCCAGGACAGGTACAGCATGGGGTTAGATACAGACTAAAGCTCCCTCTACACTGTCCCCATCAAACACTCCCAGGACAGGTAGAGCATGGGTTTATACAAAGAGTAAAGCTCCCTCTACACTGTGCCCGTCAAACACTCCCAGGACAGGTACAGCATGGGATTAGATACAGAGTAAAGCTCCCTCTACACTGTCCCCATCAAACACTCCCAGAACAGGTAGAGCACGGGGTTAGATGCAGAGTAAAGCTCCCTCTACACTGTCCCCATCAAACATTCCCAGGACAGGTACCGCAAGGTTACAGATACTGAGTAGACCTCCCTCTACACTGTCCCCATCAAGCACTCCCAGGACAGGTACAGCACGTGGACAGATACAGAATAAATCTCCCTCTCCACTGTCTCCATCAAATACTCGCAGGACAGGTACAGCACGTGGACTGATACAGAGTAAACCTCCCTCTACACTCTCCCCATCAAACACTCCCAGGATAGGTACAGCATGGGGTCAGATACAGAGGAAAGCTCCCTCTACACTGTCCCCATCAAGCACTCGCAAGACTGGTACAGCACCGGGTTAGATACAAAGTAAAGCTCCCTCTACACTGTCCCCAACAAACACTCCCAGGACAGGTAGAGCACGGGTTTAGATGCAGAGTAAAGCTCCCTCTACATTGTCCCCATCAAACACTCCCAGGACAGGTACAGCACGGGTTTATATACAGAGTAAATCTCCCTCTACACCATCCCCATCAAACACTCCCAGGACAGGTACAGCATGGGGTTAGATACAGAGTAAAGCTCCCTCTACACCATCCCCATCAAACACTCCCAGGACAGGTACAGCACGGGGTTAGATACAGACTAAAGCTCCCTCTACACTGTCCCCATCAAACACTCCCAGGACAGGTACAGCACGGGGTTAGATACAGAGTAAATCTCCCTGTACACTGTCCCCATCAAGCAGTCCCAGGACGGGTACAGCACGGGGTTAGATACAGAGTAAATCACCCTCTACACTGTTGCCATCAAACACTCCTAGGACGAGTACAGCACGGGGTTAGATACAGAGTAAATCTCCCTCTGCACTGTCCCCATCAAACACTCCCAGGACAGGTACAGCAGGGGATTAGATACAGAGTAAATCTCCCTCTACACTGTCCCCATCAAACACTCCCAGAACAGGTGGAGCACGGGGTTAGATGCAGAGTAAAGCTCCCTCTACACTGTCCCCATCAAACATTCCCAGGACAGGTACCGCAAGGTTACAGATACTGAGTAGACCTCCCTCTACACTGTCCCCATCAAGCACTCCCAGGACAGGTACAGCACGTGGACAGATACAGAATAAATCTCCCTCTCCACTGTCTCCATCAAATACTCGCAGGACAGGTACAGCACGTGGACTGATACAGAGTGAAGCTCCCTCTACACTCTCCCCATCAAACACTCCCAGGACTGGTACAGCATGGGGTCAGATACAGAGGAAAGCTCCTTCTACACTGTCCCCATCAAGCACTCCCAAGACTGGTACAGCACCGGGTTAGATACAAAATAAAGCTCCCTCTACACTGTCCCCAACAAACACTCCCAGGACAGGTAGAGCACGGGTTTAGATGCAGAGTAAAGCTCCCTCTACACTGTCCCCATCAAGCACTCCCAGGACATGTGCAGCACGTGGACAGATACAGAGTAAAGCTCCCTCTATACTGTCTCCATCAAACACTCCCAGGACAGGTACAGCACGGGTTTATATACAGAGTAAAGCTCCCTCTGCTCTGTCCCCATCAATCACTCCCAGGACAGGTACAGCACGGGGTTAGATACAGACTAAAGCTCCCTCTACACTGTCCCCATCAAACACTCCCAGGACAGGTAGAGCACGGGTTTATACAAAGAGTAAAGCTCCCTCTACACTGTGCCCGTCAAACACTCCCAGGACAGGTACAGCATGGGATTAGATACAGAGTAAAGCTCCCTCTACACTGTCCCCATCAAACATTCCCAGGGCAGGTACTGCACGGTTGCAGATACTGAGTAAAGGTCCCTCTACACTGTCCCCATCAAGCACTCCCAGGACAGGTACAGCACATGGACAGATACAGAATAAATCTCCCTCTACACTGTCTCCATCAAATACTCGCAGGACAGGTACAGCACGTGGTCTGATACAGAGTAAAGCTCCCTCTACACCCTCCCCATCAAGCACTCCCAAGACTGGTACAGCACCGGGTTAGATACAAAGTAAAGCTCCCTCTACTCTGTCCCCAACAAACACTCCCAGGACAGGTAGAGCACGGGTTTAGATGCAGAATAAAGCTCCCTCTACACTGTCCCCATCAAGCACTCCCAGGACATGTGCAGCACGTGGACAGATACAGAGTAAAGCTCCCTCTATATGTCTCCATCAAACACTCCCAGGACAGATACAGCATGTGGTTCGATACGGAGTAAATCTCCCTCTACACTGTCCCCATCAAGCACTCCCAAGACTGGTACAGCACCGGGTTAGATACAAAGTAAAGCTCCCTCTACACTGTCCGCATCAAACACTTCCAGGACAGGTGCACATTGGGGTTAGAAACAGAGTAAAGCTCGCTCTACACCGTCATCATCAAACACTCCCAGGAGGGGTACAGCAAGGGGTTACATACAGAGTAAAGCTCCGTCTACACTGTCGCCATCAAACACTCCCAGGACAGGTACAGCACGGGTTTAGATACAGACTAAAGCTCCCTCTACACTGTCCCCATCAAACACTCCTAGGATGGGTACAGCACGGGGTTAGATACAGAGCAAATCTCCCTCTGCACTGTCCCCATTAAACACTCCCAGGACAGGTAGAGCACGGGGTTAGATGCAGAGTAAA
The DNA here is from genome assembly GCA_026770705.1 of Isurus oxyrinchus. NCBI lineage: Eukaryota > Metazoa > Chordata > Chondrichthyes > Lamniformes > Lamnidae > Isurus > Isurus oxyrinchus. The sequence goes on from JANJGN010001774.1 coordinate 13,603, forward strand.
GCTCCCTCTACACTGTCCCCATCAAACACTCCCAGGACAGGTAGAGCACGGGTTTATACAAAGAGTAAAGCTCCCTCTACACTGTCCACATCAAACACTCCCAGGAAAGGTACAGCACGGGATTAGATACAGAGTAAAGCTCCCTCTACAGTGTCCCCATCAAACACTCCCAGGAAAGGTACAGCACGGGATTAGATACAGAGTAAAGCTCCCTCTACACTGTCCCCATCAAACACTCCCAGAACAGGTAGAGCACGGGGTTAGATGCAGAGTAAAGCTCCCTCTACACTGTCCCCATCAAACATTCCCAGGACAGGTACCGCAAGGTTACAGATACTGAGTAGACCTCCCTCTACACTGTCCCCAACAAGCACTCCCAGGACAGGTACAGCGCGGGTTTATATACAGAGTAAATCTCCCTCTACACCATCCCCATCAAACAGTCCCAGGACAGGTACAGCATGGGATTAGATACAGAGTAAAGCTCCCTCTACACCATCCCCATCAAACACTCCCAGGACAGGTACAGCATGGGGTTAGATACAGAGTAAAGCTCCCTCTACACCATCCCCATCAAACACTCCCAGGACAGGTACAGCACGGGGTTAGATACAGACTAAAGCTCCCTCTACATTGTCCCCATCAAATACTCCCAGGACAGGTACCGCACGGTTTCAGATACAGAGTAAAGCTCCCTCTACACTGTCCCCATTAGGCAGTCCAAGGACAGGTACAGCACGTGGACAGATACAGAGTAAAGCTCCCTCTACACTGTTGCCATCAAACATTCCCAGGACAGGTACAGCACAGGGTTAGATACAGAGTAAAGCTCCCCCTACACTGTCCACATCAAACACTCCCAGGAAAGGTACAGCACGGGATTAGATACAAAGTAAAGCTCCCTCTACACTGTCCCCATCAAACACTCCCAGGAAAGGTACAGCACGGGATTAGATACAGTGTAAAGCTCCCTCTACACTGTCCCCATCAAGCACTCCCAGGACATGTGCAGCACGTGGACAGATACAGAGTAAAGCTCCCTCTATACTGTCTCCATCAAACACTCCCAGGACAGGTACAGCACGAGTTTATATACAGAGTAAAGCTCCCTCTACTCTGTCCCCATCAATCACTCCCAGGACAGGTACAGCATGGGATTAGATACAGAGTAAAGCTCCCTCTACACTGTCCCCATCAAACACTCCCAGAACAGGTAGAGCACGGGGTTAGATGCAGAGTAAAGCTCCCTCTACACTGTCCCCATCAAACATTCCCAGGACAGGTACCGCAAGGTTACAGATACTGAGTAGACCTCCCTCTACACTGTCCCCATCAAGCACTCCCAGGACAGGTACAGCACGTGGACAGATACAGAATAAATCTCCCTCTCCACTGTCTCCATCAAATACTCGCAGGACAGGTACAGCACGTGGACTGATACAGAGTAAAGCTCCCTCTACACTCTCCCCATCAAACACTCCCAGGATAGGTACAGCATGGAGTCAGATACAGAGGAAAGCTCCCTCTACACTGTCCCCATCAAGCACTCACAAGACTGGTACAGCACCGGGTTAGATACAATTTAAAGCTCCGTCTACACTGTCCCCATCAAACACTCCCAGGACAGGTACAGCACAGGATTAGATACAGAATAAAGCTCCCTCTACACTGTCGCCATCAAACATTCCCAGGACAGTTACAGCACGGGGTTAGATACAGAGTAAAGCTCCCTCTACACTGTCCCCATCAAACAATCCCAGAACAGGTAGAGCACGGGGTTAGATGAAGAGTAAAGCTCCCTCTACACTGTCCCCATCAAACATTCCCAGGACATGTACCGCACGGTTACAGATACTGAGTAAAGCTCCCTCTACACTGTCCCCATCAAGCACTCCCAGGACAGGTACAGCACGTGGTCTAATACAGAGTAAAGCTCCCTTACAGTCTCCCCATCAAACACTCCAAGGACAGGTACAGCATGGGGTCAGATACAGAGTAAAGCTCCCGCTACACTGTCGCCACCAAACACTCCCAGGATAGGTACAGCACAGGTTTCGATATAGATTAAAGCTCCCTCTATACTGTCCCCATCAAACATTCCCAGGACAGGTACAGCATGGGTTTAGATACAGAGTAGAGCTCCCTCTAAATTGTCCCCATCAAGCACTCCCAAGACTGGTACATCACGTTGTTAGATACAGAGTAAAGCTCCCTCTATACCGTCCCCTTCAAACACTCCCAGGGCAGGTACAGCACAGGGTTAGATACAAAGAAAAGCTCCCACTACACTGTCCGCATCAAACACTCCCAGGACAGGTGCACAACGGGGTTAGAAACAGAGTAAATCTCCCTCTACACCGTCCCCATCAAACACTCCCAGGAGAGGTACAGCAAGGGGTTACATACAGAGTAAAGCTCCCACTACACTGTACCCATCAAACACCCCCAGGACAGGTACAGCACGGGATTAGATACAGAGTAAAGCTCCCTCTACTCTGTCCCCATCAAACACTGCCAGGACAGGTACAGCACGGGGTTAGATACTGAGTAAAGCTCCCTCTACACTGTCCCCATCAAACACTCCCAGGACAGGTACAGCACGGGATTAGATACAAAGTAAAGCTCCCTCGACCCTGTCCCCATCAAGCACTCCCAGGAAAGGTACTGCACGTGGACAGATACAGAGTAAAGCTCCCTCTACACTGTCTCCATCAAACATTCCCAGGACAGGTACAGCACGAGGTCTGATACAGAGTAAAGCTCCCTCTACACTGTCCCCATTAAACACACACAGGACAGGTAGAGCACAGGGTAAAATACAGAGTAACTCTCCCTCTACACAGTGCCCATCAAACACTCTCAGGACAGGTGCAGCTCGGGTTTAGATACAGAGCAGAACTCCCTCTACAGTGTCCCCATCAAACACTCCCAGGACTGGTACAGCACGGGGTTAGATGAAGAGTAAAGCTCCCTCTACACTGTCCCCATCAAACACTCCCAGAACACGTACAGCCCAGGATTAGATACAGAGTAAAGCTCCCTCTACACTGTCCCCTTCAAACACTCCCAGGACAGATAGAGCACAGTGTTAAATACAGAGTAAAGCTCACTTTACACTGTCCCCATCAAACATTCCCAGGACAGGTACAGCACGGGATTAGATACAGAATAAAGCTCCCTCTACACTGTCCCAATCAAGCATTCCCAGGACAGGTACAGCACGGGGTTAGATACAGAGTAAAGCTCCCTCTACACTGTCCCCATCAAACACTTCCAGGGCAGGTACAGCACCGGATTAGATACAGAGTTAAGCTCCCTCTACACTGTCGCCATCAATCATTCCCAGGACAGGTACAGCACGTGTTTAGATACAGAGTAAAGCTGCCTCTACACTGTGCCCATCAAACACTCCTAGGACAGGTACAGCACGGGATTAGATACAGAGTAAAGCTCCCTCTACACTGTCCCCATCAAACACACCCAGAACAGGTACAGCACGGGGTTAGAGACAGAGTAAAGCTCCCTTTACACTCTCCCCATCAAACACCCCCAGGACAGGTACAGCATGGGGTCAGATACAGAGTAAAGCTCCCTCTATGCTGTCCCCATCAACCACTCCTAGGACAGGTAGAGCATAGGGTAAAATACAAAGTAACTCTCCCTCCACACTGTCCCCATGAAACACTCTCAGGACAGGCGCAGCTCGGGTTTAGATACAGAGTAGAGCTCCCTCTACAGTGCCCCCGTCAAACACTCCCAGGAGATGTACAGCACGGGGTGAAATGCAGAGTAACGCTCGCTCTACACTGTCCCCATCAAACACTCCCAGGACAGGTACAGCACGGGGTTAGATACAGAGTAAAGCTCCCTCTACTCTGTCCCCATCAAACACTCCCAGTACAGGTAGAGCAGTGGTTTATATACAGAGTAAAGCTCCCTCTACACTGACCCCATCAAACACTCCCAGGACAGGTACAGCATGGGGTTAGATACAGAGTAAAGATCCTCTACACTTTCCCCATCAAGCTCTCCCAAGACTGGTACAGCACCGGGTTAGACACAAATTAAAGCTCCCTCTACACTGTCCCCATCAAACACTTCCAGGAGAGGTACAGCACGGTGTAAGATACAGAGTAAAGCTCCTTCTACACTGTCCCCATCAAACACTCCCAGGACAGGTACAGCACGGGTTTAGATACAGAGTAAAGCACCCTCCACACTGTCCCCATCAAACATTCCCAGGACAGGTACAGCACGGGTTTAGATAGAGAATTAAGCTCCCTCTATACTGTCCCAATCAAGCATTCCCAGGACAGGTACAGCACGGGGTTAAATACAGAGTAAAGCTCCCTCTACACTGTGCCCATCAAACACTCCCAGGACAGGTACAGCACGGGGTTAGATACAGCGTAAAGCTCACTCTACACTGTCCCCATCAAACACACCCAGGACAGGTGCAGCACGGGGTTAGATACAGCGTAAAGCTCACTCTACACTGTCCCCATCAAACACTCCCAGGACAGGTACAGCACAGGGTTAGATACAGAGTAATGCTCCCTCTACACTGTCCCCTTCAAACACTCCCAGGACAGGTAGAGCACAGGGTAAAATACAGAGTAACTCTCCTTCTACACTGTCCCCATCAAACAGTCTCAGGACAGGCGCAGCTCGTGTTTAGATACAGAGTAGAGCTCCCTCTACACTGACCCCGTCAAACACTCCCAGGAGATGTACAGCACGGGGTTAGATGCAGAGTAAAGCTCACTCTACACTGTCACCATCAAACTCTCCCCGGGCAGGCACAGCACAAGGTTCGATACAGAGTATATCTCCCTCTACACTGTCCCCAACAAGCACTCCCAAGACTGGTACAGCACCGGGTTAGATACAATTTAAAGCTCCGTCTACACTGTCCCCATCAAACACTCCCAGGACAGGTACAGCACAGGATTAGATACAGAATAAAGCTCCCTCTACACTGTCCCCATCAAACACTCCCAGGACAGGTACAGCACGGGGTTAGATACAGAGTAAAGCTCCCTCTACACTGTCCCCATCAAACAATCCCAGAACAGGTAGAGCACTGGGTTAGATGAAGAGTAAAGCTCCCTCTACACTGTCCCCATCAAACATTCCCAGGACATGTACCGCACGGTTACAGATACTGAGTAAAGCTCCCTCTACACTGTCCCCATCAAGCACTCCCAGGACAGGTACAGCACGTGGTCTAATACAGAGTAAAGCTCCCTTACAGTCTCCCCATCAAACACTCCAAGGACAGGTACAGCATGGGGTCAGATACAGAGTAAAGCTCCCGCTACACTGTCGCCACCAAACACTCCCAGGATAGGTACAGCACAGGTTTCGATATAGATTAAAGCTCCCTCTATACTGTCCCCATCAAACATTCCCAGGACAGGTACAGCATGGGTTTAGATACAGAGTAGAGCTCCCTCTAAATTGTCCCCATCAAGCACTCCCAAGACTGGTACATCACGTTGTTAGATACAGAGTAAAGCTCCCTCTATACCGTCCCCTTCAAACACTCCCAGGGCAGGTACAGCACAGGATTAGATACAAAGAAAAGCTCCCACTACACTGTCCGCATCAAACACTCCCAGGACAGGTGCACAACGGGGTTAGAAACAGAGTAAATCTCCCTCTACACTGTCCCCATCAAACACTCCCAGGAGAGGTACAGCAAGGGGTTACATACAGAGTAAAGCTCCCACTACACTGTACCCATCAAACACCCCCAGGACAGGTACAGCACGGGATTAGATACAGAGTAAAGCTCCCTCTACTCTGTCCCCATCAAACACTGCCAGGACAGGTACAGAACAGGGTTAGATACTGAGTAAAGCTCCCTCTACACTGTCCCCATCAAACACTCCCAGGACAGGTACAGCACGGGATTAGATACAAAGTAAAGCTCCCTCGACCCTGTCCCCATCAAGCACTCCCAGGAAAGGTACTGCACGTGGACAGATACAGAGTAAAGCTCCCTCTACACTGTCTCCATCAAACATTCCCAGGACAGGTACAGCACGAGGTCTGATACAGAGTAAAGCTCCCTCTACACTGTCCCCATCAAACACTCCCAGGATAGGTGCAGCATGGGGTCAGATACAGAGTAAAGCTCCCTCTACACTGTCCCCATTAAACACACACAGGACAGGTACAGCACGAGATTAGATACAGAGTAAAGCTCTCTCTACACTGTCCCCATCAAACACTCCCAGAACAGGTAGAGCACGGGGTTAGATGAAGAGTAAAGCTCCCTCTACACTGTCTCCATCAAACACTCCCAGAACACGTACAGCCCAGGATTAGATACAGAGTAAAGCTCCCTCTGCACTGTCCCCATCAAACCCTCCCAGGACAGATAGAGCACGGTGTTAAATACAGAGTAAAGCTCACTTTACACTGTCCCCATCAAACATTCCCAGGACAGGTACAGCACGGGATTAGATACAGAATAAAGCTCCCTCTACACTGTCCCAATCAAGCATTCCCAGGACAGGTACAGCACAGGGTTAGATACAGAGTAAAGCTCCCTCTACACTGTCCCCATCAAACACTTCCAGGGCAGGTACAGCACCGGATTAGATACAGAGTTAAGCTCCCTCTACACTGTCGCCATCAATCATTCCCAGGACAGGTACAGCACGTGTTTAGATACAGAGTAAAGCTCCCTCTACACTGTCCCCATCAAACACTCCTAGGACAGGTACAGCACGGGATTAGATACAGAGTAAAGCTCCCTCTACACTGTCCCCATCAAACACACCCAGAACAGGTACAGCACGGGGTTAGAGACAGAGTAAAGCTCCCTCTACACTCTCCCCATCAAACACCCCCAGGACAGGTACAGCATGGGGTCAGATACAGAGTAAAGCTCCCTCTATGCTGTCCCCATCAACCACTCCTAGGACAGGTAGAGCATAGGGTAAAATACAAAGTAACTCTCCCTCTACACTGTCCCCATGAAACACTCTCAGGACAGGCGCAGCTCGGGTTTAGATACAGAGTAGAGCTCCCTCTACAGTGCCCCCGTCAAACACTCCCAGGAGATGTACAGCACGGGGTGAAATGCAGAGTAACGCTCTCTCTACACTGTCCCCATCAAACACTCCCAGGACAGGAACAGCACGGTGTTAGATACAGAGTAAAGCTCCCTCTACTCTGTCCCCATCAAACACTCCCAGTACAGGTAGAGCAGTGGTTTATATACAGAGTAAAGCTCCCTCTACACTGACCCCATCAAACACTCCCAGGACAGGTACAGCATGGGGTTAGATACAGAGTAAAGATCCTCTACACTTTCCCCATCAAGCTCTCCCAAGACTGGTACAGCACGGGATTAGACACAAATTAAAGCTCCCTCTACACTGTCCCCATCAAACACTTCCAGGAGAGGTACAGCACGGTGTAAGATACAGAGTAAAGCTCCTTCTACACTGTCCCCATCAAACACTCCCAGGACAGGTACAGCACGGGTTTAGATACAGAGTAAAGCACCCTCCACACTGTCCCCATCAAACATTCCCAGGACAGGTACAGCACGGGTTTAGATAGAGAATTAAGCTCCCTCTATACTGTCCCAATCAAGCATTCCCAGGACAGGTACAGCACGGGGTTAAATACAGAGTAAAGCTCCCTCTACACTGTCCCCATCAAACACTCCCAGGACAGGTACAGCACGGGATTAGATACAGAGTAAAGCTCCCTCTACTCTGTCCCCATCAAACACTCCCAGGACAGGTACGGCACGGGATTAGATACAGAGTAAAGCTCCCTCTACACTGTCCCCATCAAACACTCCCAGGACAGGTACAGCACGGTGTTAGATACAGAGTAAAGCTCCTTCTACACTGACCCCATCAAACACTCCCAGGACAGGTGCAGCACGGGGTTAGATACAGAGTAAAGCTCCTTCTACACTGACCCCATCAAACACTCCCAGGACAGGTGCAGCACGGGGTTAGATACAGCGTAAAGCTCACTCTACACTGTCCCCATCAAACACACCCAGGACAGGTGCAGCACGGGGTTAGATACAGCGTAAAGCTCACTCGACACTGTCCCCATCAAACACTCCCAGGACAGGTACAGCACAGGGTTAGATACAGAGTAATGCTCCCTCTACACTGTCCCCTTCAAACACTCCCAGGACAGGTAGAGCACAGGGTAAAATACAGAGTAACTCTCCTTCTACACTGTCCCCATCAAACAGTCTCAGGACAGGCGCAGCTCGTGTTTAGATACAGAGTAGAGCTCCCTCTACACTGACCCCGTCAAACACTCCCAGGAGATGTACAGCACGGGGTTAGATGCAGAGTAAAGCTCACTCTACACGGTCACCATCAAACTCTCCCCGGGCAGGCACAGCACAAGGTTCGATACAGAGTATATCTCCCTCTACACTGTCCCCATCAAACACTCACAGGACTGGTACAGCACGGGGTTAGACACAGTGTAAAGCTCATTCTACACTGTCCCCGTCAAAGACTCCCAGGACAGGTACAGGACGTGGTTAGATACAGAGTATATCTCCCTCTACACTGTCTACATCAAACACTCCCAGAACACGTACAGCCCAGTGTTAGATACAGAGTAAAGCTCCCTCTACACTGTCCCCATCAAACACTCCCAGGACAGATACAGCACGGTGTTAAATACAGAATAAAGCTCACTCTACACTGGCCCCATCAAACACACGCAGGACAGGTACTGCACGGGATTAGATAGAGAATAAAACTCCCTCTACACTGTCCCAATCAAGCATTCCCAGGACAGGTACAGCACGGGGTTAAATACAGAGTAAAGCTCCCTCTACACTGTCCCCATCAAACACTCCCAGGACAGGTACCGCACGGTTACAGATACTGAGTAAAGCTCCCTCTACACTGTCCCCATCAAGCACTCCCAGGACAGGTACAGCACGTGGTCTGATACAGAGTAAAGCTCCCTCTACAGTCTCCCCATCAAACACTCCCAGAACAGGTGGAGCACGGGGTTAGATGAAGAATAAAGCTCCCTCTACACTGTCCCCATCAAACATTCCCAGGACAGGTACAGCACGGTTACAGATACTGAGTAAAGCTCCCTCTACATCGTCCCCATCAAGCACTCCCAGGACAGGTACAGCACGTGGTCCGATACAGAGTAAAGCTCCCTCTACAGTCTCCCCATCAAACACTCCAAGGACAGGTACAGCATGGGGTCAGATACAGGGTAAAGCTCCCTCTACACTGTCCTCATCAAACACTCCCAGGACAGGTACAGCACAGGTTTACATATAGAGTAAAGCTCACTCTACACTGTCCCCATCAAACATTCCCAGAACAGGTACAGCATGGAGTTAGACACAGAGTAAAGCTCCCTCTACTCTGTCCCCATCAAACACTCCCAGGACAGGTAGAGCAGTGGTTTATATACAGAGTAAAGGTCCCTCTACACTCTCCCCATCAAACACTCCCAGGACAGGTAGAGCATGGGATTAGACACAGATTAAAGCTCCCTCTATACTGTCCCCATCAAACATTCCCAGGACAGGTACAGCACGGGTTTAGATAGAGAATAAAGCTCCCTCTACACTGTCCCAATCAAGCATTCCCAGGACAGGTACAGCACGGGGTTAAATACAGAGTAAAGCTCCCTCTACACTGTCCCCATCAAACACTCCCAGGACAGGTACAGCATGGGATTAGATACAGAGTAAAGCTCCCTCTACTCTGTCCCCATCAAACACTCCCAGGACAGGTACGGCACGGGATTAGATACAGAGTAAAGCTCCCTCTACACTGTCCCCATCAAACACTCCCAGGACAGGTACAGCACGGTGTTAGATACAGAGTAAAGCTCCCTCTACACTGTCCCCATCAAACACTCCCAGGACAGGTACAGCACAGGGTGAGATACAGAGTAAAGCTCCTTCTACACTGACCCCATCAAACACTCCCAGGACAGGTGCAGCACGGGGTTAGATACAGAGTAAAGCTCCTTCTACACTGACCCCATCAAACACTCCCAGGACAGGTGCAGCACGGGGTTAGATACAGCGTAAAGCTCACTCTACACTGTCCCCATCAAACACACCCAGGACAGGTGCAGCACGGGGTTAGATACAGCGTAAAGCTCACTCTACACTGTCCCCATCAAACACTCCCAGGACAGGTACAGCACAGGGTTAGATACAGAGTAATGCTCCCTCTACACTGTCCCCTTCAAACACTCCCAGGACAGGTAGAGCACAGGGTAAAATACAGAGTAACTCTCCTTCTACACTGTCCCCATCAAACAGTCTCAGGACAGGCGCAGCTCGTGTTTAGATACAGAGTAGAGCTCCCTCTACACTGACCCCGTCAAACGCTCCCAGGAGATGTACAGCACGGGGTTGGATGCAGAGTAAAGCTCACTCTACACTGTCACCATCAAACTCTCCCCGGGCAGGCACAGCACAAGGTTCGATACAGAGTATATCTCCCTCTACACTGTCCCCATCAAACAATCACAGGACTGGTACAGCACGGGGTTAGACACAGTGTAAAGCTCACTCTACACTGTCCCCGTCAAAGACTCCCAGGACAGGTACAGGACGTGGTTAGATACAGAGTATATCTCCCTCTACACTGTCTACATCAAACACTCCCAGAACACGTACAGCCCAGTGTTAGATACAGAGTAAAGCTCCCTCTACACTGTCCCCATCAAACACTCCCAGGACAGATACAGCACGGTGTTAAATACAGAATAAAGCTCACTCTACACTGGCCCCATCAAACACACGCAGGACAGGTACAGCACGGGATTAGATAGAGAATAAAACTCCCTCTACACTGTCCCAATCAAGCATTCCCAGGACAGGTACAGCACGGGGTTAAATACAGAGTAAAGCTCCCTCTACACTGTCCCCATCAAACACTCCCAGGACAGGTACAGAACGGGGTTAAATACAGAGTAAAGCTCCCTCTACACTGTCCCCATCAAACACTCCTAGGACAGGTACAGCACAGGATTCGATACAGAGTAAAGCTCCCTCTACACTGTCCCCATCAAACACTCCCAGAACAGGTGGAGCACGGGGTTAGATGAAGAATAAAGCTCCCTCTACACTGTCCCCATCAAACATTCCCAGGACAGGTACCGCACGGTTACAGATACTGAGTAAAGCTCCCTCTACACTGTCCCCATCAAGCACTCCCAGGACAGGTACAGCACGTGGCCTGATACAGAGTAAAGCTCCCTCTACAGTCTCCCCATCAAACACTCCAAGGGCAGGTACAGCATGGGGTCAGATACAGGGTAAAGCTCCCTCTACACTGTCCTCATCAAACACTCCCAGGATAGGTACAGCACAGGTTTACATATAGAGTAAAGCTCACTCTACACTGTCCCCATCAAACATTCCCAGAACAGGTACAGCATGGAGTTAGACACAGAGTAAAGCTCCCTCTACTCTGTCCCCATCAAACACTCCCAGGACAGGTAGAGCAGTGGTTTATATACAGAGTAAAGGTCCCTCTACACTCTCCCCATCAAACACTCCCAGGACAGGTACAGCATGGGGTTAGACACAGAGTAAAGCTCCCGCTACACTGTCCCCATCAAACACTCCCAGGATAGGTACAGCACATGTTTAGATCTAGATTAAAGCTCCCTCTATACTGTCCCCATCAAACATTCCCAGGACAGGTACAGCACGGGTTTAGATAGAGAATAAAGCTCCCTCTACACTGTCCCAAGCAAGCATTCCCAGGACAGGTACAGCACGGGGTTAAATACAGAGTAAAGCTCCCTCTACACTGTCCCCATCAAACACTCCCAGGACAGGTACAGCACGGGATTAGATACAGAGTAAAGCTCCCTCTACTCTGTCCCCATCAAACACTCCCAGGACAGGTACGGCACGGGATTAGATACAGAGTAAAGCTCCTTCTACACTGACCCCATCAAACACTCCCAGGACAGGTGCAGCACGGGGTTAGATACAGCGTAAAGCTCACTCTACACTGTCCCCATCAAACACACCCAGGACAGGTGCAGCACGGGGTTAGATACAGCGTAAAGCTCACTCTACACTGTCCCCATCAAACACTCCCAGGACAGGTACAGCACAGGGTTAGATACAGAGTAATGCTCCCTCTACACTGTCCCCTTCAAACACTCCCAGGACAGGTAGAGCACAGGGTAAAATACAGAGTAACTCTCCTTCTACACTGTCCCCATCAAACAGTCTCAGGACAGGCGCAGCTCGTGTTTAGATACAGAGTAGAGCTCCCTCTACACTGACCCCGTCAAACGCTCCCAGGAGATGTACAGCACGGGGTTGGATGCAGAGTAAAGCTCACTCTACACTGTCACCATCAAACTCTCCCCGGGCAGGCACAGCACAAGGTTCGATACAGAGTATATCTCCCTCTACACTGTCCCCATCAAACAATCACAGGACTGGTACAGCACGGGGTTAGACACAGTGTAAAGCTCACTCTACACTGTCCCCGTCAAAGACTCCCAGGACAGGTACAGGACGTGGTTAGATACAGAGTATATCTCCCTCTACACTGTCTACATCAAACACTCCCAGAACACGTACAGCCCAGTGTTAGATACAGAGTAAAGCTCCCTCTACACTGTCCCCATCAAACACTCCCAGGACAGATACAGCACGGTGTTAAATACAGAATAAAGCTCACTCTACACTGGCCCCATCAAACACACGCAGGACAGGTACAGCACGGGATTAGATAGAGAATAAAACTCCCTCTACACTGTCCCAATCAAGCATTCCCAGGACAGGTACAGCACGGGGTTAAATACAGAGTAAAGCTCCCTCTACACTGTCCCCATCAAACACTCCCAGGACAGGTACAGAACGGGGTTAAATACAGAGTAAAGCTCCCTCTACACTGTCCCCATCAAACACTCCTAGGACAGGTACAGCACAGGATTCGATACAGAGTAAAGCTCCCTCTACACTGTCCCCATCAAACACTCCCAGAACAGGTGGAGCACGGGGTTAGATGAAGAATAAAGCTCCCTCTACACTGTCCCCATCAAACATTCCCAGGACAGGTACCGCACGGTTACAGATACTGAGTAAAGCTCCCTCTACACTGTCCCCATCAAGCACTCCCAGGACAGGTACAGCACGTGGCCTGATACAGAGTAAAGCTCCCTCTACAGTCTCCCCATCAAACACTCCAAGGGCAGGTACAGCATGGGGTCAGATACAGGGTAAAGCTCCCTCTACACTGTCCTCATCAAACACTCCCAGGACAGGTACAGCACGGGGTTAGATACAGAGTAAAGCTCCCGCTACACTGTCCCCATCAAACACTCCCAGGATAGGTACAGCACATGTTTAGATCTAGATTAAAGCTCCCTCTATACTGTCCCCATCAAACATTCCCAGGACAGGTACAGCACGGGTTTAGATAGAGAATAAAGCTCCCTCTACACTGTCCCAAGCAAGCATTCCCAGGACAGGTACAGCACGGGGTTAAATACAGAGTAAAGCTCCCTCTACACTGTCCCCATCAAACACTCCCAGGACAGGTACAGCACGGGGTTAGATACAGAGTAAAGCTCCCTCTACACTGTCCCCATCAAACACTCCCAGGACAGGTACAGCACGGGGTTAGATACAGAGTAAAGCTCCCTCTACACCGTCCCCATCAAACACTCCCAGGACAGGTACAGCACGGGATTAGATACAGAGTAAAGCTCCCTCTACTCTGTCCCCATCAAACACTCCCAGGACAGGTACGGCACGGGATTAGATACAGAGTAAAGCTCCCTCTACACTGTCTGCATCAAACAATCCCAGGACAGGTGCAGCACGGGGTTAGATACAGCGTAAAGCTCACTCTACACTGTCCCCATCAAACACTCCCAGGACAGGTACAGCACGGGGTTAGATACAGAGTAAAGCTCCCTCTACACTGTCCCCATCGAACATTCCCAGGACAGCTGCAGCACGGGGTTAAATACAGAGTAAATCTCCCTCTACACTGTCCCCATCAAACACTCCCAGGGCAGGCACAGCACTGGGTTCGATAGAGAGTAAAGCTCCCTCTACTCTGTCCGCTTCAAATACTCCCAGGACAGGCACAGCACGGGGTTATATACAGAGTAAAGCTCCCTCTACACTGTCCCCATCAAACACTCCCAGGACAGGGACAGCACAGGTTTACATATAGAGTAAAGCTCACTCTACACTGTCCCTATCAAACATTCCCAGAACAGGTACAGCATGGAGTTAGACACAGAGTAAAGCTCCCTCTACTCTGTCCCCATCAAACACTCCCAGGACAGGTAGAGCAGTGGTTTATATACAGAGTAAAGGTCCCTCTACACTCTCCCCATCAAACACTCTCAGGACAGGCGCAGCTCGGGTTTAGATACAGAGTCGAGCTCCCTCTACACTGACCCCGTCAAACACTCCCAGGAGATGTAAAGCACGGGGTTAGATGCAGAGTAAAGCTCACTCTACACTGTCCCCATCAAACACTCCCCGGGCAGGCACAGCACAGGTTTCGATACAGAGCATATCTCCCTCTACACTGTCCCCATCAAACACTCCCAGGACTGGTGCAGCACGGGGTTAGATACAGTGTAAAGCTCACTCTACACTGTCCCCGTCAAAGACTCCCAGGACAGGTACAGGACGTGGTTAGATACAGAGTAAAACTCCCTCTGCACTGAACCCTTCAAACACTCCCAGGACAGGTAGAGCACAGGGTAAAATACAGAGTAACTCTCCTTCTCCACTGTCCCCATCAAACACTCTCAGGACAGGCGCAGCTCGGGTTTAGATACAGAGTAGAGCTCCCTCTACACTGCCCCCGTCAAACACTCCCAGGAGATGTACAGCACCGGGTTAGATGCAGAGTAAAGGTCACTCTACACTGTCCCCATCACTCACAGGACAGGTACAGCACGAGGTTAAATACAGAGTAAAGCTCCCTCTACACTGTCCCCATCAAACACTCCCAGGACAGGTACAGCACGGGATTAGATACAGAGTAAAGCTCCCTCTACTCTGTCCCCATCAAACACTCCCAGGACAGGTACAGCACGGGGTTAAATACAGAGTAAAGCTCCCTCTACTCTGTCCCCATCAAACACTCCCAGGACAGGTACAGCACAGGATTAGATACAGAGTAAAGCTCACTCTACACTGTCTGCATCAAGCACTTCCAGGACAGGTACAGCATAGGATTAGATACAGAGTAAAGCTCCCTCTACACTGTCCCCATCACACACTCCCAGGACACGTACAGCATAGGATTAGATACAGAGTAAAGCTCCCTCTACACTGTCCCCATCAAACACTCCCAGGACAGGTACAGCATAGGATTAGATACAGAGTACAGCTCCCTCTACACTGTCCCCATCAAACACTCCCAGGACAGGTACAGCATAGGATTAGATACAGAGTACAGCTCCCTCTACACTGTCCCCATCAATCACTCCCAGGACAGGTACAGCACGAGGTTAGATACAGAGTACAGCTCCCTCTACACTGTCCCCATCAAACACTCCCAGGACAGTTACAGCATAGGATTAGATACAGAGTACAGCTCCCTCTACTACAATGCGGCAGCCAATTTGTGCACAGCAAGCTCCCACGAACAGCAAAGTGGTAATGTCCCAGATCGTCGTCTTTCTGTGTATTGGCGGAGGGACACATGTTAGCCCCAGGACACTGGGGTGATCTCCCCACCCGTTCCGCCCCCTGTACACCTGCACTCCTTCCAGTAGTGCCTCTGGGTTCTGTTACATCCACTTGAGAGGGCAGGTAGTGCCTTAGTTTAATGTCTAATCCAAATGACAGCACATCTCTCGGTGTAGCGCTCCCTCATTACTGACCCTCTGACAGGGCTGAACCCCCTCAGTACTGACCCTCTGACAGTGCAGCACTCCCTCAGTACTGACCCTCTGACAGTGCAGCACTCCCTGAGTATGGACCCTCTGACAGTACAGCACTCTCTCGGTACTGACCCTCCGATAGCGCAGCACTCCCTCAGTACTGACCCTCTGACAGCGCAGCACTCCCTCAGTACTGACCCTCTGACAGCCCAGCACTCCCTCAGTACTGACCCTCCGATAGCGCAGTACTGACTCTCTGACAGCGCAGCACTCCCTCAGTACTGCCCCTCTGACAGTGCAGCGCTCCCTCAGTACTGATCCTCCGACAGTGCAGCACTCCCTTGTACTGACCCTCTGACAGTGCAACACTCCCTCTGTACTGACCCTCCAACAGTGCAGCACTCCCTCAGTACTGACCCTCTGACAGTGCAGCGCTCCCTCAGTACTGATCCTCCGACAGTGCAGCACTCCCTTGTACTGACCCTCTGACAGTGCAACACTCCCTCTGTACTGACCCTCCAACAGTGCAGCACTCCCTCAGTACTGACCGTCCAACAGTGCAGCACTCCCTCAGTACTGCCCCTCTGACAGTGCAGCGCTCCCTCAGTACTGATCCTCCGACAGTGCAGCACTCCCTTGTACTGACCCTCTGACAGTGCAACACTCCCTCTGTACTGACCCTCCAACAGTGCGGAACTACCTCAGTACAGACCCTCCGACAGTGCAGCAGTCCCTCAGTACTGACCCTCCGACAGTGCAGCGCTCCCTCAGTGCTGACTCTCCGACAGTGCAGCACTCCCTCAGTACTCACCCTCTGACAGTGCAGCACTCCCTTGTACTGACCCTCCGACAGTGCAGCACTCCCTCAGTACTGACCCTCTGACAGTGCAGCGCTCCCTCAGTACTGACCCTCCGACAGTGCAGCACTCCCTCAGTACTGACCCTCCGACAGTGCAGCACTCCCTCAGTACTGACCCTGGGAGTCCTGGCCTTGCTTTCTCCCCACTGTCACAAAACGTCGAGACACCCTGAAATCCCTCAGCCTGCCACGCCCCCAACCTTTGGCTTGATTTGATGTTCCCTCTGTTGGCAGGTGGATGTTGCTGAGATCCAGGTGGAAATCTGCGTGGAGCCTCACACCCGGGTTCCCTCACCCAGGGAGGATAGAGTGCAGCACGGCCCAGAGCATCGCCCAGGTATGTCTGTCCTCGGAGAACCTGTCAGGCTATCCCACGGCGGGATGAAGGGGAGACTCTGACGGGGGACGGCTTGGCGGAGGTCCTTCTTTTATTGTTGACTCTGGACACCCTCCGTCTGCTGCCGATACCTCATTTCCCTCCCCCACCACCCTACCCCACCTCCGCAGGAGTCTCTTGTCTCGCCTCGTACTGTGTTGCTCCCCTTGCTGCAGCCCGCGGGTCTCTGGGAGCTGCCTCACACCTATTCACAGAATCACACACAGAGAGTGCAGAAGAGGCCCTTCGGCCCATCGAGTCTGCACTGACACGTGAGAAACACCTGACCTACCTACCTAATCCCATTTACCAGCACTCGGCCCCGAGCCTTGAATGTTATGAGGTGCCAAGTGCTCATCCAGGTACTTTTTAAAGGATGTGAGGCAACCCGCCTCCACCACCCTCCCAGGCAGCACATTCCAGTCCCTCACCACCCTCTGGGTAAAAAAGCTTTTCCTCACATCCCCCCTAAACCTCCTGCCCCTCACCTTGAACTTATGCCCCCTCATGACTGACCCTTCAATTGAGGGGAACAGCTGCTCCCTATCCACCCTGTCCATGCCCCTCATAAACTTGTACACCTCGATCAGGTCGCCCCTCAGTCTCCTCTGCTCCCTATGTGACAGGGTTGGGCTCGGTCAGCAGAGCGGCTCCGCCTGCAAATGGAGCCGCAACGCCATTCTGCCCACCCAGCCTGTCCTGCCTCTCTGAACGAGCTCCCCCTCCGTCTCACTCCCTCTCCGCCTGCATGCTTTTCCAACACAAGCGTTAGGGCCACTGCTTTTCTTGATCCACGGAAACGATCTAGACTCGGTTGGGGGGGGTTGGGGGGGGGGGGGTACTCGGTGGGGTGGGGGGGCCGGTTTCACAATTTCAAAATTCGCTGCTGACACCAAACCCGGGTGTAGCGCGGGCTGTGAGGGGGTTAGGGGTCAGCTTCATGGGGGTGTGGACGGGCGGAGACGGACAAACGGCAGATGAAATTTAATCCCAAGAATTCGAAGGTACATTTTGGCAGGAAGAATGTGGAGAGGGAGTGTACGTGGGCCAGGGTTTTGCAGCCCCTCACACCCGGCGGGACATTACGGCCCTGTCGAACTGAACGGGGAGTTCAATGGTTTACTGCATCTGCCAGAGGGGAGACACGCTGTGGTGGGGGGGGGGGCATTAAATCCTGACCATGGTGTATCATAATATGTATGTGTGTGTGATATATGTATATGTATGTAGAGATATATATAATATATATATATATATGTGTGTGTGTGTGTATATATATATATATATACACATACATATATATACAAATACACAAACATATTATATATGTACACACACATATATACACACACATATATATATACATACACATACATATATATATTCACATATACACATATACATATACACATATACATACATATATTTACATACACATGCATTATATATACACACATATACATCCACATATACACACACACATATATGTGTGTGTGTGCATGTGTGTATATATATATGTATATGTATGTATGTGTGTATATATGTGTGTGTGTGTGTATATATATATATATAAATGTTTGTGCATTTGTATATATATGTATGTATATATATGTGTGTGTGTATATATGTATGTATATATATATGTATGTGTATATGTGTGTGTGTGTGTGTGTGTGTATGTGTGTGTATATATATATATATAATATGGTAGCATGACAGATTGTGAGCACAGTTAATAAAGCAGACAGTATCCTGGGCTTTATTAATAGGGACAGAGAGTACAAGAGCAAGGAGGTTATGTTGAACTTATATAAGACACTAGTTAGGCCTCTGCTGGAGTATCATGTACAGTTCTGGGCGCCGCACTTTCGGAAGGATGTGAAGGCTTTGGAGAGAGAACAGAAAAGATTCACGGGAATGGTTCCAGGGATGAGGAACTTCAGTTACGTGGTTAGATTGGAGCTGTTGGGACTGTTCTCCTCGGAGAAGAGAAGGTTGAGAGGAGATTTGGTGGAGGCGTTCAAAATCATGAGGGGTCTGGACAGAGTCGATAGGGAGAAACTGCTCCCACTGGCAGAAAGATTGAGAACCAGAGGGCACAGATTTAAGGTCATTGGCAAAAAAAGCAATGGCGACATGAGGAGAAACTTTCTCAGGCAGCGAGTGGTTCAGATCCGGAATGTGCTGCCTGAGAGTGTGGGGGAGGCAGGTTCAGTCATGATTCCCAAAGGGGAACTGGATAATTTTCTGAAGATGAAAACATTGAGGGACCACAGGAAAAGGCGGGGGAGCGGGAGTGGCTGAGTTACTCTTGCAAAGAGCTGACACAGACACGATGGGCCGAATGGCCTACTTCTGAGCTGCCGCCATTCGGCGATTCTACATATTTATCCAATTCCCCCTTTTGAAAGCTGCGCCTTCCAGATCACAACCCTTTTATAATTCATTCACAGGATGCGGGCTCCGCAGGCTGGGCCAGCATTTATTGCCCATCCCAAGTTGCCGTCAAGTAAAAAAAAATCCCCCTCATCTCCCCCACCTCTCTGGTTCTTTTGCCGATTCGCTTCAACCTGTGCCCCCTCTGGTTACCAACCCGCCTGCCGCTGGAATCCGTTTCCCCATATTTACTCTGTCCAAAGCCCTCATGATTCTGCACACCTCGCTTAAATCTCCCCCTGAACCTTCTCCGCTCTCAGGAGAACAATCCCGGCTCCTCCAGTCCCTCCACATGAACTGAAGTCCCCCATCCCTGGTCCCATTCTGGTAAATCTCCTCCGCACCCTCTCCCAGGCCTTTACATCCTTCCTAAATTGCGGTGCCCAGAGTGGGACACAATGCTCCAGCTGAGGCCTGAGGCCTAACCAATGATTTAGCAGAATGTCCTTACTTTTGGGCTTCTCCTAATCAAGCCCAGGATCCCATCAGTTTTTCTTTCACTGCCTTTTGCATATCTCCTACCACCTCCGAGGATAGACATCTGTTGGCCCACAGTAATGTTAACAGCACAGAGACAGGCCATCGGGCACATCTGCTCCAGAACGGTGTTTATGCTCCACACAAACCAGCTCCCGCCCACTGCTTTATCAAAATGTCCTTCTACTCCTCTCTCCCTCGTGTGTTTATCCAGCTTCCCGCTTCAATGTATCTAAACTATTCACCTCAACCACTCCCTGAGGGAGGGAATTCCACATTGTCCACATTGTCCGTACTCTCTGGGTAAAGACATATCTCCTGAATTCCCGGTTGGATTTATTACTATCACACGTTGATGGCCTCGTAGCAGTTTTCTGCGCTCATCAATCCTGTACCCCAGTGTTATACAGTGACGGAACTGTCCCCAACAGTACTGTACCCCAGTGTTATACAGTGAAAGATCCATCCCCACCAGTACTGTACCCCAGTGTTATACAGTGACAGACCTGTCCCCACCAGTACTGTACCCCAGTGTTATACAGTGACAGACCTGTCCCCAACAGTACTGTACCCCAGTGTTATACAGTGAAAGATCCATCCCCACCAGTACTGTACCCCAGTGTTATACAGTGACAGACCTGTCCCCACCAGTACTGTACCCCAGTGTTATACAGTGACAGACCCGTCCCCACCAGTACTGTACCCCAGTGTTATACAGTGACAGACCTGTCCCCACCAGTACTGTACCCCAGTGTTATACAGTGACAGATGCATCCCCACCAGTCCTGTACCCCAGTGTTATACAGTGACAGACCTGTCCCCACCAGTACTGTACCCCAGTGTTATACAGTGACAGACCCGTCCCCACCAGTACTGTACCCATGTTATACAGTGACAGACCTGTCCCCACCAGTACTGTACACCAGTGTTATACAGTGACAGAAACGTCCCCACCAGTACTGTACCCCAGTGTTCTACAGTGACAGACCCGTACCCACCAGCACTGTACCCCAGTGTTATACAGTGACAGACCCGTCCCCAACAGTACTGTACCTCAGTATTATACAGTAACAAACCTGTCCCCACCAGTCCTGTAACCCAGTGTTATACAGTGACAGACACGTCCCCACCAGTACTGTACCCCAAAGTTATACAGTAACAGACCCGTCCCCACCAGTACTGTACCCCAGTGTTATACAGTGACAGACCCGTACCCACCAGTACTGTACACCAGTGTTATACACTGACAGACACGACCCACCAGTACTGCACCCCAGTGTTATACAGTAACAGACCTGCCCCCACCAGTACTGTAACCCAGTGTTATACAGTGACAGAACTGTCCCCACCAGTACTGTACCCCAGTGTTATACAGTGACAGACCTGTCCCCACCAGTACTGTACCCCAGTGTTATACAGTAACAGACCTGTCCCCACCAGTACTGTACCCCAGCGTTATACAGTGACAGAACCGTCCCCAGCAGTACTGTACCCCAGTGTTATACAGTAACAGACCCGTCCCCACCAGTACTGTACCCCAGTGTTATACAGTGACAGACCCGTCCCCGCCAGTACTGTACCCCAGTGTTATACAGTGACAGACCTGTCCCCATTAGTACTGTACCCCAGTGTTACACAGTGACTGACCCGTCCCTACCAGTACTGTAGCCCAGTGTTATGCAGTGACAGACACGTCCCCACCAGTACTGTGCCCCAGTGTTATACAGTGCCAGACCAGTCCCCACCAGTACTGTAACCCAGTGTTATACAGTGACAGAGCCATCCCCATCAGTACTGTACCCCAGTGTTATACAGTGACAGACCTGTCCCCACCAGTACTGTACCCCAGTGTTGTACAGTGACAGACCAGTCACCACCAGTACTGTTCCCCAGTGTTATACAGTGACAGACCCATCCCCACCAGTACTGTACCCCAGTGTTATACAGTGACAGACCTGTCCCCACCAGTACTGTACCCCAGTGTTATACAGTGACAGACACGTCCCAACCAGTACTGTACCCCAGTGTTATACAGTGACTGACCCGTCCCCACCAGTACTGTGCCCCAGTGTTATACAGTGACTGACCAGTCCCCACCAGTAATGTACCACAGTGTTATACAGTGACAGACCTGTCCCCACCAGTACTGTACCCCAGTGTTATACAGTGACAGACACGTCCCCACCAGTACTGTACCCCAGTGTTATGCAGTGACAGACCAGTCCCCACCAGTACTATACCCCAGTGTTATACAGTGACAGACCTGTCCCCACCAGTATTGTACCCAGTGTTATACAGTGACAAACCCGTCCCCACCAGTACTGTACCTCAGTGTTATACAGTGACAGACCTGTCCTCACCAGGACTGTCCCGCAGTGTTATACAGTGACAGGCCTGTCCCCACCAGTACTGTACGCCAGTGTTATACAGTGACAGACACGTCCCCACCAGTACAGTACCCCAGTGTTATACAGTGACAGACCCATCCCCACCACTACTGTACCCCAGTGTTATACAGTGACAGACCCGTCCCCACCAGTACTGTACCCCAGTGTTATACAGTGACAGACCAGTCCCCACCAGTACTGTACCCCAGTGTTATACAGTGACAGAACCGTCCCCACCAGTACTGTACCCCAGTGTTATACAGCGACAGACATGTCCCCACCAGTACCATACCCCAGTGTTATACAGTGACAGATACGTCCCCACCAGTACTGTATCCCAGTGTTATACAGTGACAGACCTGTCCCCACCAGTACTGTAACCCAGTGTTATACAATGACAGACCTGTTCCCACCAGTTCTGTACTCCAGTGTTATAGAGTGACAGACCCATCCCCATCAGTACTGTATCCCAGTGTTATACACCAACAGACCCATCCCCACCAGTACTGCACCCAAGTGTTATACACCAACTGAGCTGTCCCCACCAGTACTGTACCCCAGTGTTATACAGTGACAGACTATCCGCACCAGTACTGTACCCCAGTGTTATACAGTGACAGACACGTCCCCACCAGTACTGTACCCCAGTGTTATACAGTGACAGACCCGTCCCCATCAGAACTGTACCCCAGTGTTGTACAGTGACAGACCTGTCCCCACCTGTACTGTACCCCAGGGTTATACAGTGACAGACATGTCCCCACCAGTACTGTACTCCAGTGTTATTCAGTGACAGACATTCCCCATCAGTACTGTACCCCAGGGTTATACAGTGACAGACCCATCCCCACCAGTACTGTACCACAAATGTTTTACAGTGACAGAGCTGTCCCCACCAGCACTGTACCCCAGTGTTATACAGTGACCGACGTGTCCCCACCAGTCCTGTACCCCAGTGTTATACAGAGACAGACCCGTCCCCACCAGTACAGTACCCCAGTGTTATAGAGTGACAGACCTGTCCCCACCAGTACTGTACCCCAGTGTTATACAGTGACAGACCCATCCCCATCAGTACTGTATCCCAGTGTTATACACCAACAGACCCATCCCCACCAGTACTGCACCCAAGTGTTATACACCAACTGAGCTGTCCCCACCAGTACTGTACCACAGTGTTATACAGTGACAGACCTGTCCCCACCAGTACTGTACCCCAGTGTTATAGAGTTACAGACCCATCTCCATCAGTACAGTATCCCAGTGTTATACACCAACAGACCCATCCCCACCAGTACTGCACCCAAGTGTTATACACCAACTGAGCTGTCCCCACCAGTACTGTACCCGAGGGTTATACAGTGACAGACTGTCCCCACCAGTACTGTACCCCAGTGTTATACGGTGACAGACCCGTCCCCACCAGTACTGTATCCCAGAGTTATACAGTGATAGACCCGTCCCCACCAGTACTGTACCCCAGTCTTATACAGTGACAGACCTGTCCTCACCAGTACTGTACCCCAGTGTTATACAGTGACAGACCCGTCCCCAACAGTACTGTACCCCAGTGTTATACAGTGACAGACTTGTCCTCACCAGGACTGTCCCGCAGTGTTATACAGTGACAGACGCATCCCCATCAGTACTGTATCCCAGTGTTATACACCAACAGACCCATCCCCACGAGTACTGCACCCAAGTATTATACACCAACTGAGCTGTCCCCACCAGTACTGTACCACAGTGTTATACAGTGACAGACCTGTCCCCACCAGTACTGTACCCCAGTGTTATAGAGTTACAGACCCATCTCCATCAGTACTGTATCCCAGTGTTATACACCAACAGACCCATCCCCACCAGTACTGCACCCAAGTGTTATACACCAACTGAGCTGTCCCCACCAGTACTGTACCCGAGGGTTATACAGTGACAGACTGTCTCCACCAGTACTGTACCCCAGTGTTATACGGTGACAGACCCGTCCCCACCAGTACTGTATCCCAGTGTTATACAGTGATAGACCCGTCCCCACCAGTACTGTACCCCAGTGTTATACAGTGACAGACCTGTCCTCACCAGTACTGTACCCCAGTGTTATACAGTGACAGACCCGTCCCCACCAGTACTGTACCCCAGTGTTATACAGTGACAGACCTGTCCTCACCAGGACTGTCCCGCAGTGTTATACAGTGACAGGCCTGTCCCCACCAGTACTGTACGCCAGTGTTATACAGTGACAGACACGTCCCCACCAGTACAGGACCCCAGTGTTATACAATGACAGACCCATCCCCACCACTAATGTACCCCAGTGTTATACAGTGACAGACACGTCCCCACCAGTACTGTACCCCAGTGTTATACAGTGACAGACCAGTCCCCACCAGTACTGTACCCCAGTGTTATACAGTGACAGACCAGTCCCCACCAGTACTGTACCCCAGTGTTATACAGCGACAGACCTGTCCCCACCAGTACTGTACCCCAGTGTTATATAGTGACAGATACGTCCCCACCAGTACTGTATCCCAGTGTTATACAGTGACAGACACGTCCCCACCAGTATTGTACCCCAGTGTTATACAGTGACAGACCTGTCCCCACCAGTACTGTACCCCAGTGTTATACAGTGACAGACCTGTCCCCACCAGTACTGTACCCCAGTGTTATACAGTGACAGACCTGTCCCCACCAGTACTGTACCCCAGTGTTATACACTGACAGACCTGTCCCCACCAGTACTGTACCCCAGTGTTATACAGTGACAGACCTGTCCCCATCAGTAATGTATCCCAGTGTTATACAGTGACAGACCCATCCCCACCAGTACTGCACCCAAGTGTTATACACCAACTGAGCTGTCCCCACAAGTACTGTACCCGAGGGTTATACAGTGACAGACTGTCCCCACCAGTACTGTACCCCAGTGTTATACGGTGACAGACCCGTCCCCACCAGTACTGTATCCCAGTGTTATACAGTGATAGACCCGTCCCCACCAGTACTGTACCCCAGTGTTATACAGTGACAGACCTGTCCTCACCAGTACAGTACCCCAGTGTTATACAGTGACAGACAGGTCCCCACCAGTACTGTACCCCAGTGTTATACAGTGACAGACATGTCCCCACCAGTACTGTACCTGAGGGTTATACAGTAACAGACCCGTCCTCACCAGTAATGTACCCCAGTGTTATACAGTGACAGACCTGTCCCCACCAGTACTGTACCCGAGGGTTATACAGTAACAGACCCGTCCTCACCAGTACTGTACCCCAATGTAATACAGTGATGGACATGCCCCCACCAGTACTGTACTCCAGTGTTATGCAGTGACAGACATTCCCCACCAGTACTGTACCCCAGGGTTATACAGTGACAGACCCATCCCCACCAGTACTGTACCCCAGTGTTATACAGTGACAGACTTGTCCCCGCCAGTACTGTACCCCAGTGTTACACAGTGACAGACCCGTTCCCACCAGTACAGTACCCCAGTGTTATACAGTAACAGACCTGTCCCCACCAGTACTGTACCCCAGTGTTATACAGTGACAGACCTGTCCCCACCAGTACTGTACCCCAGTGTTATACAGTGACAGACCTGTCCCCACCAGTATTGTACCCAGTGTTATACAGTGACAGATCCGTCCCCACCAGTACTGTACCCCAGTGTTATACAGTGACAGACCTGCCCTCACCAGGACTGTCCCGCAGTGTTATACAGTGACAGGCCTGTCCCCACCAGTACTGTACGCCAGTGTTATACAGTGACAGACACGTCCCCACCAGTACAGTACCCCAGTGTTATACAGTGAAAGACCCATCCCCACCAGTACTGTACCCCAGTGTTATACAGTGACAGACACGTCCCCACCAGTACTGAACCCCAGTGTTATACAGTGACAGACCAGTCCCCACCAGTACTGTACCCCAGTGTTATACAGTGACAGACCAGTCCCCACCAGTACTGTACCCCAGTGTTATACAGCGACAGACCTGTCCCCACCAGTACTGTACCCCAGTGTTATACAGTGACAGACCCATCCCCACCAGTACTGTACCCGTGTTATACAGTGACAAACCTGTCCCCACCAGTACTGTGCCCCAGTGTTATACAGTGACAGACCCGTCCCCACCAGTACTGTAACCCAGTGTTATACAGTGACAGACCCATCCCCACCAGTACTGTACCCCAGTGTTATACAGTGACAGACCTGTCCCCACCAGTACTGTACCCTAGTGTTATACAGTGACAGAAACGTCCCCAACATTACTGTACCCCAGTGTTATAGAGTGACAGACCCGTCCCCACCAGTACTGTCACCCAGTGTTATACAGTGACAGACACGTCCCCACCAGTATTGTATCCCTGTGATATACAGCGACACACCTGTCCCCACCAGTACTGTACCCCAGTGTTATACAGTGACAGACCTGTCCCCACCAGTACTGTACCCCAGTGTTATACAGTGTCAGACCTGTCCCCACCAGCACTGTAACCACTGTTATACCGTGACAGACCTGTCCCCACCAGTACTGTACCCCAGTGTGATACAGTGATAGACACATCCACACCAGTACTGTACCCGTGTTATACAGTGACAAACCTGTCCCCACCAGTACTGTACCCCAGTGTTATACAGTGACAGACCTGTCCCCACCAGTACTGTACCCCAGTGTTATACAGTGACAGACCTGTCCCCACCAGCACTGTAACCAGTGTTATACTGTGACAGACCTGTCCCCACCAGTACTGTACCCCAGTGTTATACAGTGACAGACCCGTCCCCACCAGTACTGTACCCCAGTGTTATACAGTGACAGACCTGTCCCCACCAGTACTGTACCCCAGTGTTGTACAGTGACAGACCAGTCACCACCAGTACTGTACCCCAGTGTTATACAGTGACAGACCCATCCCCACCAGTACTGTACCCCAGTGTTATACAGTGACAGACCTGTCCCCACCAGTACTGTACCCCAGTATTATACAGTGACAGACACGTCCCAACCAGTACTGTACCCCAGTGTTATACAGTGATTGACCCGTCCCCACCAGTATTGTGCCCCAGTGTTATACAGTGACAGACCCGTCCCCACCAGTACTGTACCCCAGTGTTATACAGTGACAGACCTGTCCCCACCAGTACTGTACCCCAGTGTTATACTGTGACTGACCCGTCCCTACCAGTACTGTACCCCAGTGTTATACAGTGACAGAGCCATCCCCACCAGTACTGTACCCCAGTGTTATACAGTGACAGACTAGTCACCACCAGTACTGTACCCCAGTGTTATACATTGACAGACCCATCCCCACCAGTACTGTACCCCAGTGTTATACAGTGACAGACCTGTCCCCACCAGTACTGTACCCCAGTGTTATACAGTGACAGACACGTCCCAACCAGTACTGTACTCCAGTGTTATACAGTGACTGACCCGTCCCCACCAGTACTGTTCCCCAGTGTTATACAGTGACAGACCCGTCCCCACCAGTACTGTACCCCAGTGTTATACAGTGACAGACCTGTCCCCACCAGTACTGTACCCCAGTATTATACTGTGACTGACCCGTCGCTACCAGTACTGTACCCCAGTGTTATACAGTGACAGACCCGTTCCCATCAGTACTGTACCCCAGTGTTATACAGTGACAAACCTGTCCCAACCAGTACTGTACCCCAGTGTTATACAGTGACAGACCCATCCCCACCAGTACTGTAACCCAGTGTTATACAGTGACAGACACGTCCCCACCAGTATTGTATCCCAGTGATATACGGCGACACACCAGTCACCACCAGTACTGTACCCCAGTGTTATACAGTGACAGACCCGTCCCCACCATTACTGTACCCCAGTGTTATACAGTGACAGACCCATCCCCACCAGTACTGTACCCGTGTTATACAGTGACAAACCTGTCCCCACCAGTACTGTGCCCCAGTGTTATACAGTGACAGACCCGTCCCCACCAGTACTGTAACCCAGTGTTATACAGTGACAGAGCCATCCCCACCAGTACTGTACCCCAGTGTTATACAGTGACAGACCTTTCCCACCAGTACTGTACCCCAGTGTTGTACAGTGACAGACCAGTCACCACCAGTACTGTACCCCAGTGTTATACAGTGACAGACCCATCCCCACCAGTACTGTACCCCAGTGTTATACAGTGACAGACCTGTCCCCACCAGTACAGTACCCCAGTGTTATACAGTGACAGACCCATCCCCACCACTACTGTACCCCAGTGTTATACAGTGACAGACCCGTCCCCACCAGTACTGTACCCCAGTGTTATACAGTGACAGACCAGTCCCCAACAGTACTGTACCCCAGTGTTATTCAGTGACTGACCCGTCCCCACCAGTACTGTACCCCAGTGTTATACAGTGACTGACCAGTCCCCACCAGTAATGTACCACAGTGTTATACAGTGACAGGCCTGTCCCCACCAGGACTGTACCCCAGTGTTATACAGTGACAGACAGGTCCCCACCAGTACTGTACCCCAGTGTTATACAGTGACAGACATGTCCCCACCAGTACTGTACCTGAGGGTTATACAGTAACAGACCCGTCCTCACCAGTAATGTACCCCAGTGTTATACAGTGACAGACCTGTCCCCACCAGTACTGTACCCGAGGGTTATACAGTAACAGACCCGTCCTCACCAGTACTGTACCCCAATGTAATACAGTGATGGACATGCCCCCACCAGTACTGTACTCCAGTGTTATGCAGTGACAGACATTCCCCACCAGTACTGTACCCCAGGGTTATACAGTGACAGACCCGTCCCCACCAGTACTGTACCCCAGTGTTATACAGTGACAGACCAGTCCCCACCAGTACTGTACCCCAGTGTTATACAGTGACAGAACCGTCCCCACCAGTACTGTACCCCAGTGTTATACAGCGACAGACATGTCCCCACCAGTACCATACCCCAGTGTTATACAGTGACAGATACGTCCCCACCAGTACTGTATCCCAGTGTTATACAGTGACAGACCTGTCCCCACCAGTACTGTAACCCAGTGTTATACAATGACAGACCTGTTCCCACCAGTTCTGTACTCCAGTGTTATAGAGTGACAGACCCATCCCCATCAGTACTGTATCCCAGTGTTATACACCAACAGACCCATCCCCACCAGTACTGCACCCAAGTGTTATACACCAACTGAGCTGTCCCCACCAGTACTGTACCCCAGTGTTATACAGTGACAGACTATCCGCACCAGTACTGTACCCCAGTGTTATACAGTGACAGACACGTCCCCACCAGTACTGTACCCCAGTGTTATACAGTGACAGACCCGTCCCCATCAGAACTGTACCCCAGTGTTGTACAGTGACAGACCTGTCCCCACCTGTACTGTACCCCAGGGTTATACAGTGACAGACATGTCCCCACCAGTACTGTACTCCAGTGTTATTCAGTGACAGACATTCCCCATCAGTACTGTACCCCAGGGTTATACAGTGACAGACCCATCCCCACCAGTACTGTACCACAAATGTTTTACAGTGACAGAGCTGTCCCCACCAGCACTGTACCCCAGTGTTATACAGTGACCGACGTGTCCCCACCAGTCCTGTACCCCAGTGTTATACAGAGACAGACCCGTCCCCACCAGTACAGTACCCCAGTGTTATAGAGTGACAGACCTGTCCCCACCAGTACTGTACCCCAGTGTTATACAGTGACAGACCCATCCCCATCAGTACTGTATCCCAGTGTTATACACCAACAGACCCATCCCCACCAGTACTGCACCCAAGTGTTATACACCAACTGAGCTGTCCCCACCAGTACTGTACCACAGTGTTATACAGTGACAGACCTGTCCCCACCAGTACTGTACCCCAGTGTTATAGAGTTACAGACCCATCTCCATCAGTACAGTATCCCAGTGTTATACACCAACAGACCCATCCCCACCAGTACTGCACCCAAGTGTTATACACCAACTGAGCTGTCCCCACCAGTACTGTACCCGAGGGTTATACAGTGACAGACTGTCCCCACCAGTACTGTACCCCAGTGTTATACGGTGACAGACCCGTCCCCACCAGTACTGTATCCCAGAGTTATACAGTGATAGACCCGTCCCCACCAGTACTGTACCCCAGTCTTATACAGTGACAGACCTGTCCTCACCAGTACTGTACCCCAGTGTTATACAGTGACAGACCCGTCCCCAACAGTACTGTACCCCAGTGTTATACAGTGACAGACTTGTCCTCACCAGGACTGTCCCGCAGTGTTATACAGTGACAGACGCATCCCCATCAGTACTGTATCCCAGTGTTATACACCAACAGACCCATCCCCACGAGTACTGCACCCAAGTATTATACACCAACTGAGCTGTCCCCACCAGTACTGTACCACAGTGTTATACAGTGACAGACCTGTCCCCACCAGTACTGTACCCCAGTGTTATAGAGTTACAGACCCATCTCCATCAGTACTGTATCCCAGTGTTATACACCAACAGACCCATCCCCACCAGTACTGCACCCAAGTGTTATACACCAACTGAGCTGTCCCCACCAGTACTGTACCCGAGGGTTATACAGTGACAGACTGTCTCCACCAGTACTGTACCCCAGTGTTATACGGTGACAGACCCGTCCCCACCAGTACTGTATCCCAGTGTTATACAGTGATAGACCCGTCCCCACCAGTACTGTACCCCAGTGTTATACAGTGACAGACCTGTCCTCACCAGTACTGTACCCCAGTGTTATACAGTGACAGACCCGTCCCCACCAGTACTGTACCCCAGTGTTATACAGTGACAGACCTGTCCTCACCAGGACTGTCCCGCAGTGTTATACAGTGACAGGCCTGTCCCCACCAGTACTGTACGCCAGTGTTATACAGTGACAGACACGTCCCCACCAGTACAGGACCCCAGTGTTATACAATGACAGACCCATCCCCACCACTAATGTACCCCAGTGTTATACAGTGACAGACACGTCCCCACCAGTACTGTACCCCAGTGTTATACAGTGACAGACCAGTCCCCACCAGTACTGTACCCCAGTGTTATACAGTGACAGACCAGTCCCCACCAGTACTGTACCCCAGTGTTATACAGCGACAGACCTGTCCCCACCAGTACTGTACCCCAGTGTTATATAGTGACAGATACGTCCCCACCAGTACTGTATCCCAGTGTTATACAGTGACAGACACGTCCCCACCAGTATTGTACCCCAGTGTTATACAGTGACAGACCTGTCCCCACCAGTACTGTACCCCAGTGTTATACAGTGACAGACCTGTCCCCACCAGTACTGTACCCCAGTGTTATACAGTGACAGACCTGTCCCCACCAGTACTGTACCCCAGTGTTATACACTGACAGACCTGTCCCCACCAGTACTGTACCCCAGTGTTATACAGTGACAGACCTGTCCCCATCAGTAATGTATCCCAGTGTTATACAGTGACAGACCCATCCCCACCAGTACTGCACCCAAGTGTTATACACCAACTGAGCTGTCCCCACAAGTACTGTACCCGAGGGTTATACAGTGACAGACTGTCCCCACCAGTACTGTACCCCAGTGTTATACGGTGACAGACCCGTCCCCACCAGTACTGTATCCCAGTGTTATACAGTGATAGACCCGTCCCCACCAGTACTGTACCCCAGTGTTATACAGTGACAGACCTGTCCTCACCAGTACAGTACCCCAGTGTTATACAGTGACAGACAGGTCCCCACCAGTACTGTACCCCAGTGTTATACAGTGACAGACATGTCCCCACCAGTACTGTACCTGAGGGTTATACAGTAACAGACCCGTCCTCACCAGTAATGTACCCCAGTGTTATACAGTGACAGACCTGTCCCCACCAGTACTGTACCCGAGGGTTATACAGTAACAGACCCGTCCTCACCAGTACTGTACCCCAATGTAATACAGTGATGGACATGCCCCCACCAGTACTGTACTCCAGTGTTATGCAGTGACAGACATTCCCCACCAGTACTGTACCCCAGGGTTATACAGTGACAGACCCATCCCCACCAGTACTGTACCCCAGTGTTATACAGTGACAGACTTGTCCCCGCCAGTACTGTACCCCAGTGTTACACAGTGACAGACCCGTTCCCACCAGTACAGTACCCCAGTGTTATACAGTAACAGACCTGTCCCCACCAGTACTGTACCCCAGTGTTATACAGTGACAGACCTGTCCCCACCAGTACTGTACCCCAGTGTTATACAGTGACAGACCTGTCCCCACCAGTATTGTACCCAGTGTTATACAGTGACAGATCCGTCCCCACCAGTACTGTACCCCAGTGTTATACAGTGACAGACCTGCCCTCACCAGGACTGTCCCGCAGTGTTATACAGTGACAGGCCTGTCCCCACCAGTACTGTACGCCAGTGTTATACAGTGACAGACACGTCCCCACCAGTACAGTACCCCAGTGTTATACAGTGAAAGACCCATCCCCACCAGTACTGTACCCCAGTGTTATACAGTGACAGACACGTCCCCACCAGTACTGAACCCCAGTGTTATACAGTGACAGACCAGTCCCCACCAGTACTGTACCCCAGTGTTATACAGTGACAGACCAGTCCCCACCAGTACTGTACCCCAGTGTTATACAGCGACAGACCTGTCCCCACCAGTACTGTACCCCAGTGTTATACAGTGACAGACCCATCCCCACCAGTACTGTACCCGTGTTATACAGTGACAAACCTGTCCCCACCAGTACTGTGCCCCAGTGTTATACAGTGACAGACCCGTCCCCACCAGTACTGTAACCCAGTGTTATACAGTGACAGACCCATCCCCACCAGTACTGTACCCCAGTGTTATACAGTGACAGACCTGTCCCCACCAGTACTGTACCCTAGTGTTATACAGTGACAGAAACGTCCCCAACATTACTGTACCCCAGTGTTATAGAGTGACAGACCCGTCCCCACCAGTACTGTCACCCAGTGTTATACAGTGACAGACACGTCCCCACCAGTATTGTATCCCTGTGATATACAGCGACACACCTGTCCCCACCAGTACTGTACCCCAGTGTTATACAGTGACAGACCTGTCCCCACCAGTACTGTACCCCAGTGTTATACAGTGTCAGACCTGTCCCCACCAGCACTGTAACCACTGTTATACCGTGACAGACCTGTCCCCACCAGTACTGTACCCCAGTGTGATACAGTGATAGACACATCCACACCAGTACTGTACCCGTGTTATACAGTGACAAACCTGTCCCCACCAGTACTGTACCCCAGTGTTATACAGTGACAGACCTGTCCCCACCAGTACTGTACCCCAGTGTTATACAGTGACAGACCTGTCCCCACCAGCACTGTAACCAGTGTTATACTGTGACAGACCTGTCCCCACCAGTACTGTACCCCAGTGTTATACAGTGACAGACCCGTCCCCACCAGTACTGTACCCCAGTGTTATACAGTGACAGACCTGTCCCCACCAGTACTGTACCCCAGTGTTGTACAGTGACAGACCAGTCACCACCAGTACTGTACCCCAGTGTTATACAGTGACAGACCCATCCCCACCAGTACTGTACCCCAGTGTTATACAGTGACAGACCTGTCCCCACCAGTACTGTACCCCAGTGTTATACAGTGACAGAGACGTCCCAACCAGTACTGTACCCCAGTGTTATACAGTGATTGACCCGTCCCCACCAGTATTGTGCCCCAGTGTTATACAGTGACAGACCCGTCCCCACCAGTACTGTACCCCAGTGTTATACAGTGACAGACCTGTCCCCACCAGTACTGTACCCCAGTGTTATACTGTGACTGACCCGTCCCTACCAGTACTGTACCCCAGTGTTATACAGTGACAGAGCCATCCCCACCAGTACTGTACCCCAGTGTTATACAGTGACAGACTAGTCACCACCAGTACTGTACCCCAGTGTTATACATTGACAGACCCATCCCCACCAGTACTGTACCCCAGTGTTATACAGTGACAGACCTGTCCCCACCAGTACTGTACCCCAGTGTTATACAGTGACAGACACGTCCCAACCAGTACTGTACTCCAGTGTTATACAGTGACTGACCCGTCCCCACCAGTACTGTTCCCCAGTGTTATACAGTGACAGACCCGTCCCCACCAGTACTGTACCCCAGTGTTATACAGTGACAGACCTGTCCCCACCAGTACTGTACCCCAGTATTATACTGTGACTGACCCGTCGCTACCAGTACTGTACCCCAGTGTTATACAGTGACAGACCCGTTCCCATCAGTACTGTACCCCAGTGTTATACAGTGACAAACCTGTCCCAACCAGTACTGTACCCCAGTGTTATACAGTGACAGACCCATCCCCACCAGTACTGTAACCCAGTGTTATACAGTGACAGACACGTCCCCACCAGTATTGTATCCCAGTGATATACGGCGACACACCAGTCACCACCAGTACTGTACCCCAGTGTTATACAGTGACAGACCCGTCCCCACCATTACTGTACCCCAGTGTTATACAGTGACAGACCCATCCCCACCAGTACTGTACCCGTGTTATACAGTGACAAACCTGTCCCCACCAGTACTGTGCCCCAGTGTTATACAGTGACAGACCCGTCCCCACCAGTACTGTAACCCAGTGTTATACAGTGACAGAGCCATCCCCACCAGTACTGTACCCCAGTGTTATACAGTGACAGACCTTTCCCACCAGTACTGTACCCCAGTGTTGTACAGTGACAGACCAGTCACCACCAGTACTGTACCCCAGTGTTATACAGTGACAGACCCATCCCCACCAGTACTGTACCCCAGTGTTATACAGTGACAGACCTGTCCCCACCAGTACAGTACCCCAGTGTTATACAGTGACAGACCCATCCCCACCACTACTGTACCCCAGTGTTATACAGTGACAGACCCGTCCCCACCAGTACTGTACCCCAGTGTTATACAGTGACAGACCAGTCCCCACCAGTACTGTACCCCAGTGTTATACAGTGACAGACCTGTCCCCACCAGTACTGTACCCCAGTGTTATACACTGACAGACCTGTTCCCACCAGTACTGTACCCCAGTGTTATACAGTGACAGACCTGTCCCCATCAGTAATGTATCCCAGTGTTATACAGTGACAGACCCATCCCCACCAGTACTGCACCCAAGTGTTATACACCAACTGAGCTGTCCCCACAAGTACTGTACCCGAGGGTTATACAGTGACAGACTGTCCCCACCAGTACTGTACCCCAGTGTTATACGGTGACAGACCCGTCCCCACCAGTACTGTATCCCAGTGTTATACAGTGATAGACCCGTCCCCACCAGTACTGTACCCCAGTGTTATACAGTGACAGACCTGTCCTCACCAGTACAGTACCCCAGTGTTATACAGTGACAGACAGGTCCCCACCAGTACTGTACCCCAGTGTTATACAGTGACAGACATGTCCCCACCAGTACTGTACCTGAGGGTTATACAGTAACAGACCCGTCCTCACCAGTAATGTACCCCAGTGTTATACAGTGACAGACCTGTCCCCACCAGTACTGTACCCGAGGGTTATACAGTAACAGACCCGTCCTCACCAGTACTGTACCCCAATGTAATACAGTGATGGACATGCCCCCACCAGTACTGTACTCCAGTGTTATGCAGTGACAGACATTCCCCACCAGTACTGTACCCCAGGGTTATACAGTGACAGACCCATCCCCACCAGTACTGTACCCCAGTGTTATACAGTGACAGACTTGTCCCCGCCAGTACTGTACCCCAGTGTTACACAGTGACAGACCCGTTCCCACCAGTACAGTACCCCAGTGTTATACAGTAACAGACCTGTCCCCACCAGTACTGTACCCCAGTGTTATACAGTGACAGACCTGTCCCCACCAGTACTGTACCCCAGTGTTATACAGTGACAGACCTGTCCCCACCAGTATTGTACCCAGTGTTATACAGTGACAGATCCGTCCCCACCAGTACTGTACCCCAGTGTTATACAGTGACAGACCTGCCCTCACCAGGACTGTCCCGCAGTGTTATACAGTGACAGGCCTGTCCCCACCAGTACTGTACGCCAGTGTTATACAGTGACAGACACGTCCCCACCAGTACAGTACCCCAGTGTTATACAGTGAAAGACCCATCCCCACCAGTACTGTACCCCAGTGTTATACAGTGACAGACACGTCCCCACCAGTACTGAACCCCAGTGTTATACAGTGACAGACCAGTCCCCACCAGTACTGTACCCCAGTGTTATACAGTGACAGACCAGTCCCCACCAGTACTGTACCCCAGTGTTATACAGCGACAGACCTGTCCCCACCAGTACTGTACCCCAGTGTTATACAGTGACAGACCCATCCCCACCAGTACTGTACCCGTGTTATACAGTGACAAACCTGTCCCCACCAGTACTGTGCCCCAGTGTTATACAGTGACAGACCCGTCCCCACCAGTACTGTAACCCAGTGTTATACAGTGACAGACCCATCCCCACCAGTACTGTACCCCAGTGTTATACAGTGACAGACCTGTCCCCACCAGTACTGTACCCTAGTGTTATACAGTGACAGAAACGTCCCCAACATTACTGTACCCCAGTGTTATATAGTGACAGACCCGTCCCCACCAGTACTGTCACCCAGTGTTATACAGTGACAGACACGTCCCCACCAGTATTGTATCCCTGTGATATACAGCGACACACCTGTCCCCACCAGTACTGTACCCCAGTGTTATACAGTGACAGACCTGTCCCCACCAGTACTGTACCCCAGTGTTATACAGTGTCAGACCTGTCCCCACCAGCACTGTAACCACTGTTATACCGTGACAGACCTGTCCCCACCAGTACTGTACCCCAGTGTGATACAGTGATAGACACATCCACACCAGTACTGTACCCGTGTTATACAGTGACAAACCTGTCCCCACCAGTACTGTACCCCAGTGTTATACAGTGACAGACCTGTCCCCACCAGTACTGTACCCCAGTGTTATACAGTGACAGACCTGTCCCCACCAGCACTGTAACCAGTGTTATACTGTGACAGACCTGTCCCCACCAGTACTGTACCCCAGTGTTATACAGTGACAGACCCGTCCCCACCAGTACTGTACCCCAGTGTTATACAGTGACAGACCTGTCCCCACCAGTACTGTACCCCAGTGTTGTACAGTGACAGACCAGTCACCACCAGTACTGTACCCCAGTGTTATACAGTGACAGACCCATCCCCACCAGTACTGTACCCCAGTGTTATACAGTGACAGACCTGTCCCCACCAGTACTGTACCCCAGTGTTATACAGTGACAGAGACGTCCCAACCAGTACTGTACCCCAGTGTTATACAGTGATTGACCCGTCCCCACCAGTATTGTGCCCCAGTGTTATACAGTGACAGACCCGTCCCCACCAGTACTGTACCCCAGTGTTATACAGTGACAGACCTGTCCCCACCAGTACTGTACCCCAGTGTTATACTGTGACTGACCCGTCCCTACCAGTACTGTACCCCAGTGTTATACAGTGACAGAGCCATCCCCACCAGTACTGTACCCCAGTGTTATACAGTGACAGACTAGTCACCACCAGTACTGTACCCCAGTGTTATACATTGACAGACCCATCCCCACCAGTACTGTACCCCAGTGTTATACAGTGACAGACCTGTCCCCACCAGTACTGTACCCCAGTGTTATACAGTGACAGACACGT
This sequence comes from Isurus oxyrinchus, assembly GCA_026770705.1. Lineage (NCBI taxonomy): Eukaryota > Metazoa > Chordata > Chondrichthyes > Lamniformes > Lamnidae > Isurus > Isurus oxyrinchus. The sequence continues at coordinate 51,781 of JANJGN010001774.1, forward strand.
CCCAACCAGTACTGTACTCCAGTGTTATACAGTGACTGACCCGTCCCCACCAGTACTGTTCCCCAGTGTTATACAGTGACAGACCCGTCCCCACCAGTACTGTACCCCAGTGTTATACAGTGACAGACCTGTCCCCACCAGTACTGTACCCCAGTATTATACTGTGACTGACCCGTCGCTACCAGTACTGTACCCCAGTGTTATACAGTGACAGACCCGTTCCCATCAGTACTGTACCCCAGTGTTATACAGTGACAAACCTGTCCCAACCAGTACTGTACCCCAGTGTTATACAGTGACAGACCCATCCCCACCAGTACTGTAACCCAGTGTTATACAGTGACAGACACGTCCCCACCAGTATTGTATCCCAGTGATATACGGCGACACACCAGTCACCACCAGTACTGTACCCCAGTGTTATACAGTGACAGACCCGTCCCCACCATTACTGTACCCCAGTGTTATACAGTGACAGACCCATCCCCACCAGTACTGTACCCGTGTTATACAGTGACAAACCTGTCCCCACCAGTACTGTGCCCCAGTGTTATACAGTGACAGACCCGTCCCCACCAGTACTGTAACCCAGTGTTATACAGTGACAGAGCCATCCCCACCAGTACTGTACCCCAGTGTTATACAGTGACAGACCTTTCCCACCAGTACTGTACCCCAGTGTTGTACAGTGACAGACCAGTCACCACCAGTACTGTACCCCAGTGTTATACAGTGACAGACCCATCCCCACCAGTACTGTACCCCAGTGTTATACAGTGACAGACCTGTCCCCACCAGTACAGTACCCCAGTGTTATACAGTGACAGACCCATCCCCACCACTACTGTACCCCAGTGTTATACAGTGACAGACCCGTCCCCACCAGTACTGTACCCCAGTGTTATACAGTGACAGACCAGTCCCCACCAGTACTGTACCCCAGTGTTATACAGTGACTGACCCGTCCCCACCAGTACTGTACCCCAGTGTTATACAGTGACTGACCAGTCCCCACCAGTAATGTACCACAGTGTTATACAGTGACAGGCCTGTCCCCACCAGTACTGTACCCCAGTGTTATACAGTGACAGACACGTCCCCACCAGTACTGTACCCCAGTGTTATGCAGTGACAGACCAGTCCCCACCAGTACTATACCCCAGTATTATACAGTGACAGACCTGTCCCCACCAGTATTGTACCCAGAATATACAGTGACAGACACGTCCCCACCAGTACTGTACCTCAGTGTTATACAGTGACAGACCTGTCCTTACCAGGACTGTCCCGCAGTGTTATACAGTGACAGGTCTGTCCCCACCAGTACTGTACGCCAGTGTTATACAGTGACAGACACGTCCCCACCAGTACAGTACCCCAGTGTTATACAGTGACAGACCCATCCCCACCACTACTGTACCCCAGTGTTATACAGTGACAGACCCGTCCCCACCAGTACTGTACCCCAGTGTTATACAGTGACAGACCAGTCCCCACCAGTACTGTACCCCAGTGTTATACAGTGACAGAAACGTACCCACCAGTTCTGTACCCCAGTGTTATACAGTGACAAACCTGTCCCCACCAGTACTGTAACCCAGTGTTATACAGTGACAGACACGTCCCCACCAGTATTGTATCCCAGTGATATACAGCGACACACCTGTCCCCACCAGTACTGTACCCCAGTGTTATACAGTGGCAGACCTGTCCCCACCAGTACTGTACCCAGTGTTATACAGTGTCAGACCTGTCCCCACCAGCACTGTAACCAGTGTTATACTGTGACTGACCTGTCCCCACCAGTACTGTACCCCAGTGTTATACAGTGACAGACCCATCCCCACCAGTACTGTACCCGTGTTATACGGTGACAAACCTGTCCCAACCAGTACTGTGCCCCAGTGTTATACAGTGACAGACCCGTCCCCACCAGAACTGTACCCCAGTGTTATACAGTGACAGAGCCATCCCCACCAGTACTGTACCCCAGTGTTATACAGTGACAGAGCCATCCCCACCAGTACTGTACCCCAGTGTTATACAGTGACAGACCTGTCCCCACCAGCACTGTACCCCAGTATTGTACAGTGACAGACCAGTCACCACCAGTACTGTACCCCAGTGTTATACAGTGACAGACCCATCCCCACCAGTACTATACCCCAGTGTTATACAGTGACAGACCTGTCCCCACCAGTACTGTACCCCAGCGTTATACAGTGACAGACACGTCCCAACCAGTACTGTACCCCTGTGTTATACAGTGACTGACCCGTCCCCACCAGTACTGTGCCCCAGTGTTATACAGTGACAGACCCGTCCCCACCAGTACTGTACCCCAGTGTTATACAGTGACAGACCTGTCCCCACCAGTACTGTACCCCAGTGTTATACTGTGACTGACCCGTCCCTACCAGTACTGTACCCCAGTGTTATACAGTGACAGACCCGTTCCCATCAGTACTGTACCCCAGTGTTATACAGTGACAGACCTGTCCCCACCAGTACTGTACCCCAGTGTTATACTGTGACTGACCCGTCCCTACCAGTACTGTACCCCAGTGTTATACAGTGACAGAGCCATCCCCACCAGTACTATACCCCAGTGTTATACAGTGACACACCTGTCCCCACCAGTACTGTACCCCAGTGTTATACAGTGACAGACCAGTCACCACCAGTACTGTACCCCAGTGTTATGCAGTGACAGACCCATCCCCACCAGTACTGTACCCCAGTGTTATACAGTGACAGACACGTCCCAACCAGTACTGTCCCCAGTGTTATACAGTGACTGACCCGTCCCCACCAGTACTGTTCCTCAGTGTTATACAGTGACAGACCCGTCCCCACCAGTACTGTTCCCCAGTGTTATACAGTGACAGACCCATCCCCACCAGTACTGTACCCCAGTGTTATACAGTGACAGACACGTCCCAACCAGTACTGTACCCCAGTGTTATACAGTGACTGACCCGTCCCCACCAGTACTGTTCCCCAGTGTTATACAGTGACAGACCCGTCCCCACCAGTACTGTACCCCAGTGTTATACTGTGACTGACCCGTCCCTACCAGTACTGTACCCCAGTGTTATACAGTGACAGACCCGTTCCCATCAGTACTGTACCCCAGTGTTATACAGTGTCAGATCTGTCCCCACCAGCACTGTAACCAGTGTTATACCGTGACAGACCTGTCCCCACAAGTACTGTACCCCAGTGTTATACAGTGACAGACCCATCCCCACCAGTACTTTACCCCAGTGTTATACAGTGACAGACCTGTTCCCACCAGTACTGTACCCCAGTGTTGTACAGTGACAGACCAGTCACCACCAGTACTGTACCCCAGTGTTATACAGTGACAGACCCATCCCCACCAGTACTGTACCCCAGTGTTATACAGTGACAGACCTGTCCCCACCAGTACTGTACCCCAGTGTTATACAGTGACAGACACGTCCCAACCAGTACTGTACCCCAGTGTTATACAGTGACTGACCCGTCCCCACCAGTACTGTGCCCCAGTGTTATACAGTGACAGACCCGTCCCCACCAGTACTGCACCCCAGTGATATACAGTGACAGACCTGTCCCCACCAGTACTGTACCCCAGTGTTATACTGTGACTGACCCGTCCCTACCAGTACTGTACCCCAGTGTTATACAGTGACAGAGCCATCCCCACCAGTACTGTACCCGTGTTATACAGTGACAGACCTGTCCCCACCAGTACTGTACCCCAGTGTTATACAGTGACAGACCAGTCACCACCAGTACTGTACCCCAGTGTTATACAGTGACAGACCCATCCCCACCAGTACTGTACCCCAGTGTTATACAGTGACAGACCTGTCCCCACCAGTACTGTACCCCAGTGTTATACAGTAACAGACACGTCCCAACCAGTACTGTACCCCAGTGTTATACAGTGACTGACCCGTCCCCACCAGTACTGTTCCCCAGTGTTATACAGTGACAGACCCGTCCCCACCAGTACTGTACCCCAGTGTTATACAGTGACAGACCTGTCCCCACCAGTACTGTACCCCAGTATTATATTGTGACTGTCCCGTCCCTACCAGTACTGTACCCCAGTGTTATACAGTGACAGACCCGTTCCCATCAGTATTGTACCCCAGTGTTATACAGTGACAAAAGTGTCCCCACCAGTACTGTACCCCAGTGTTATACAGTGACAGACCCATCCCCACCTGTACTGTAACCCAGTGTTATACAGTGACAGACACGTCCCCACCAGTATTGTATCCCAGTGATATACGGCGACACACCAGTCAGCACCAGTACTGTACCCCAGTGTTATACAGTGACAGAACCGTCCCCACCAGTACTGTACCCCAGTGTTATACAGTGACAGACCCATCCCCACCAGTACTGTACCCGTGTTATACAGTGACAGACCTGTCCCACCAGTACTGTACCCCAGTGTTGTACAGTGACAGTCCAGTCACCACCAGTACTGTACCCCAGTGTTATACAGTGACAGACCCATCCCCACCAGTACTGTACCCCAGTGTTATACAGTGACAGACCTGTCCCCACCAGTACTGTACCCCAGTGTTATACAGTGACAGACACGTCCCAACCAGTACTGTACCACAGTGTTATACAGTGACAGGCCTGTCCCCACCAGTATTGTACCCAGTGTTATACAGTGACAGACCCATCCCCACCAGTACTGTACCCGTGTTATACAGTGACAAACCTGTCCCAACCAGTACTGTGCACCAGTGTTATACAGTGACAGACCCGTCCCCACCAGAACTCTACCCCAGTGTTATACAGTGACAGAGCCATCCCCACCAGTACTGTGCCCCAGTGTTATACAGTGACAGACCCGTCCCCACCAGTACTGTACCCCAGTGTTATACAGTGACAGACCTGTCCCCACCAGTACTGTACCCCAGTGTTATACTGTGACTGACCCGTCCCTACCAGTACTGTACCCCAGTGTTATACAGTGACAGGCCCGTTCCCATCAGTACTGTACCCCAGTGTTATACAGTGACAGACCTGTCCCCACCAGTACTGTACCCCAGTGTAATACTGTGACTGACCCGTCCCTACCAGTACTGTACCCCAGTGTTATACAGTGACAGAGCCATCCCCACCAGTACTATACCCCAGTGTTATACAGTGACAGACCTGTCCCCACCAGTACTGTACCCCAGTGTTATACAGTGACAGACCAGTCACCACCAGTACTGTGCCCCAGTGTTATACAGTGACAGACCCATCCCCACCAGTACTGTACCCCAGTGTTATACAGTGACAGACACGTCCCAACCAGTACTGTCCCCAGTGTTATACAGTGACTGACCCGTCCCCACCAGTACTGTTCCCCAGTGTTATACAGTGACAGACCCGTCCCCACCAGTACTGTACCCCAGTGTTATACAGTGACAGACCCATCCCCACCAGTACTGTACCCCAGGGTTATACAGTGACAGACACGTCCCAACCAGTACTGTACCCCAGTATTATACAGTGACTGACCCGTCCCCACCAGTACTGTTCCCCAGTGTTATACAGTGACAGACCCGTCCCCACCAGTACTGTACCCCAGTGTTATACTGTGACTGACCCGTCCCTACCAGGACTGTACCCCAGTGTTATACAGTGACAGACCCGTTCCCATCAGTACTGTACCCCAGTGTTATACAGTGTCAGATCTGTCCCCACCAGCACTGTAACCAGTGTTATACCGTGACAGACCTGTCCCCACCAGTACTGTACCCCAGTGTTATACAGTGACAGACCTGTCCCCACCAGTACTGTACCCCAGTGTTGTACAGTGACAGACCAGTCACCACCAGTACTGTACCCCAGTGTTATACAGTGACAGACCTATCTCCACCAGTACTGTACCCCAGTGTTATACAGTGACAGACCGGTCCCCACCAGTACTGTACCCCAGTGTTATACAGTGACAGACACGTCCCAGCCAGTACTGTACCCCAGTGTTATACAGTGACTGACCCGTCCCCACCAGTACTGTGCCCCAGTGTTATACAGTGACAGACCCGTCCCCACCAGTACTGCACCCCAGTGATATACAGTGACAGACCCATCCCCACCAGTACTGTACCCCAGTGTTATACTGTGACTGACCCGTCCCTACCAGTACTGTACCCCAGTGTTATACAGTGACAGAGCCATCCCCACCAGTACTGTACCCCAGTGTTATACAGTGACAGACCTGTCCCCACCAGTACTGTACCTCAGTGTTATACAGTGACAGACCAGTCACCACCAGTACTGTACCCCAGTGTTATACAGTGACAGACCCATCCCCACCAGTACTGTACCCCAGTGTTATACAGTGACAGACCTTTCCCCACCAGTACTGTACCCCAGTGTTATACAGTGACAGACACGTCCCAACCAGTACTGTACCCCAGTGTTATACAGTGACTGACCCGTCCCCACCAGTACTGTTCCCCAGTGTTATACAGTGACAGACCCGTCCCCACCAGTACTGTACCCCAGTGTTATACAGTGACAGACCTGTCCCCACCAGTACTGTACCCCAGTATTATACTGTGACTGACCCGTCCCTACCAGTACTGTACCCCAGTGTTATACAGTGACAGACCCGTTCCCATCAGTATTGTACCCCAGTGTTATACAGTGACAAAAGTGTCCCCACCAGTACTGTACCCCAGTGTTATACAGTGACAGACCCATCCCCACCTGTACTGTAACCCAGTGTTATACAGTGACAGACACGTCCCCACCAGTATTGTATCCCAGTGATATACGGCGACACACCAGTCACCACCAGTACTGTACCCCAGTGTTATACAGTGACAGACCCGTCCCCACCAGTACTGTACCCCAGTGTTATACAGTGACAGACCCATCCCCACCAGTACTGTACCCGTGTTATACAGTGACAAACCTGTCCCCACCAGTGCTGTGCCCCAGTGTTATACAGTGACAGACCCGTCCCCACCAGTACTGTAACCCAGTGTTATACAGTGACAGAGCCATCCCCACCAGTACTGTACCACAGTGTTATACAGTGACAGACCTGTCCCACCAGTACTGTACCCCAGTGTTGTACAGTGACAGACCAGTCACCACCAGTACTGTACCCCAGTGTTATACAGTGACAGACCCATCCCCACCAGTACTGTACCACAGTGTTATACAGTGACTGACCCGTCCCCACCAGTACTGTGCCCCAGTGTTATACAGTGACTGACCAGTCCCCACCAGTAATGCACCCCAGTGTTATACAGGGACAGGCCTGTCCCCACCAGTACTGTACCCCAGTGTTATACAGTGACAGACACGTCCCCACCAGTACTGTACCCCAGTTTTATGCAGTGACAGACCAGTCCCCACCAGTACTATACCCCAGTGTTATACAGTGACAGACCTGTCCCCACCAGTATTGTACCCAGTGTTATACAGTGACAGACACGTCCCCACCAGTACTGTACCTCAGTGTTATACAGTGACAGACCTGTCCTCACCAGGACTGTCCCGCAGTGTTATACAGTGACAGGCCTGTCCCCACCAGTATTGTACCCAGTGTTATACAGTGACAGACACGTCCCCACCAGTACTGTACCTCAGTGTTATACAGTGACAGACCTGTCCTCACCAGGACTGTCCCGCAGTGTTATACAGTGACAAACCTGTCCCCACCAGTACTGTGCCCCAGTGTTATACAGTGACAGAGCCATCCCCACCAGTACTGTACCCCAGTGTTATACAGTGACAGACCTGTCCCCACCAGTACTGTACCCCAGTGTTGTACAGTGACAGACCAGTCACCACCAGTACTGTACCCCAGTGTTATACAGTGACAGACCCATCCCCACCAGTACTGTACCCCAGTGTTATACAGTGAAAGACGTGTCCCCACCAGTACTGTACCCCAGTGTTATACAGTGACAGACACGTCCCAACCAGTACTGTACCCCAGTGTTATACAGTGACTGACCCGTCCCCACCAGTACTGTGCCCCAGTGTTATACAGTGACTGACCAGTCCCCACCAGTAATGTACCACAGTGTTATACAGTGACAGGCCTGTCCCCACCAGTACTGCACCCCAGTGATATACAGTGACAGACCTGTCCCCACCAGTACTGTACCCCAGTGTTATACTGTGACTGACCCGTCCCTACCAGTACTGTACCCCAGCGTTATACAGTGACAGAGCCATCCCCATCAGTACTGTACCCCAGTGTTATACAGTGACAGACCTGTCCCCACCAGTACTGTACCCCAGTGTTATACAGTGACAGACCAGTCACCACCAGTACTGTACCCCAGTGTTATACAGTGACAGACCCATCCCCACCAGTACTGTACCCCAGTGTTATACAGTGACAGACCTGTCCCCACCAGTACTGTACCCCAGTGTTATACAGTGACAGACACGTCCCAACCAGTACTGTACCCCAGTGTTATACAGTGACTGACCCGTCCCACCAGTACTGTTCCCCAGTGTTATACAGTGACAGACCCGTCCCCACCAGTACTGTACCCCAGTGTTATACAGTGACAGACCTGTCCCCACCAGTACTGTACCCCAGTATTATACTGTGACTGACCCGTCCCTACCAGTACTGTACCCCAGTGTTATACAGTGACAGACCCGTTCCCATCAGTATTGTACCCCAGTGTTATACAGTGACAAAAGTGTCCCCACCAGTACTGTACCCCAGTGTTATACAGTGACAGACCCATCCCCACCTGTCCTGTAACCCAGTGTTATACAGTGACAGACACGTCCCCACCAGTATTGTATCCCAGTGATATACGGCGACACACCAGTCACCACCAGTACTGTACCCCAGTGTTATACAGTGACAGACCCGTCCCCACCAGTACTGTTCCCCAGTGTTATACAGTGACAGACCCATCCCCACCAGTACTGTACCCGTGTTATACAGTGACAAACCTGTCCCCACCAGTGCTGTGCCCCAGTGTTATACAGTGACAGACCCGTCCCCACCAGTACTGTAACCCAGTGTTATACAGTGACAGAGCCATCCCCACCAGTACTGTACCACAGTGTTATACAGTGACAGACCTGTCCCACCAGTACTGTACCCCCGTGTTGTACAGTGACAGACCAGTCACCACCAGTACTGTACCCCAGTGTTATACAGTGACAGACCCATCCCCACCAGTACTGTACCCCAGTGTTATACAGTGACAGACCTGTCCCCACCAGTACTGTACCCCAGTGTTATACAGTGACAGACACGTCCCAACCAGTACTGTACCACAGTGTTATACAGGGACTGACCCATCCCCACCAGTACTGTGCCCCAGTGTTATACAGTGACTGACCAGTCCCCACCAGTAATGCACCCCAGTGTTATACAGGGACAGGCTTGTCCCCACCAGTACTGCACCCCAGTGTTATACAGTGACAGACACGTCCCCACCAGTACTGTACCCCAGTTTTATGCAGTGACAGACCAGTCCCCACCAGTACTATACCCCAGTGTTATACAGTGACAGACCCGTCCCCACCAGTATTGTACCCAGTGTTATACAGTGACAGACACGTCCCCACCAGTACTGTACCTCAGTGTTATACAGTGACAGACCTGTCCTCACCAGGATTGTCCCGCAGAGTTATACAGTGACAGGCCTGTCCCCACCAGTATTGTACCCAGTGTTATACAGTGACAGACACGTCCCCACCAGTACTGTACCTCAGTGTTATACAGTGACAGACCTGTCCTCACCAGGACTGTCCCGCAGTGTTATACAGTGACAAACCTGTCCCCACCAGTACTGTGTCCCAGTGTTATACAGTAACAGAGCCATCCCCACCAGTACTGTACCACAGTGTTATACAGTGACAGACCTGTCCCCACCAGTACTGTACCCCAGTGTTGTACAGTGACAGACCAGTCCCCACCAGTACTGTACCCCAGTGTTATACAGTGACAGACCCATCCCCACCAGTACTGTACCCCAGTGTTATACAGTGAAAGACGTGTCCCCACCAGTACTGTACCCCAGTGTTATACAGTGACAGACACGTCCCAACCAGTACTGTACCCCAGTGTTATACAGTGACTGACCCGTCCCCACCAGTACTGTGCCCCAGTGTTATACAGTGACTGACCAGTCCCCACCAGTAATGTACCACAGTGTTATACAGTGACAGGCCTGTCCCCACCAGTACTGTACCCCAGTGTTATACAGTGACAGACATGTCCCCACCAGTCCTGTACCGCAGTGTTATACAGAGACAGACCCGTCCCCACCAGTACTGTACCCCAATGTAATACAGTGACAGACCCGTTCCCATCAGTACTGTACCCCAGTGTTAAACAGTGACAGACCCGTCCCCACCAGTACTGTACCCCAGTGTTATACAGTGTCTGACCTGTCTCCACCAGTACTGTACCCCAGTGTTATAGAGTGACAGACCCATCCCCACCAGTACTGCACCCGAGTGTTATACACCAACAGAGCTTTCCCCACCAGTACTGTACCCCAGTGTTATACAGTGACAGACCCATCCCCACCAGTACTCTATCCCAGTGTAATACAGTGAAAGACCCGTACCCACCAGTAGTGTACCCCAGTATGAGACAGTGACAGACCTGTCCACGCCAATACTGTACCCCAGTGTTATACAGTAACAGACCTGTCCCCACCAGTATTGTCCCCCAGTGTTTTACACTGACAAATCTGTCCCCACCAGTACTGTTACCCAGTGTTTTACAGTGACAGACCTGTCCCCACCAGCACTGTACCCAGTGTTATACCGTGACAGACCCATCCCCACCAGTACTGTACTCCAGTGTTATACAGTGACAGACCTGTCCCCACCAGTACTGTACCCGTGTTATACAGTGACAAACCTGTCCCCACCAGTACTGTGCCCCAGTGTTATACAGTGACAGACCCGTCCCCACCAGTACTGTAACCCAGTGTTATACAGTCACAGAGCCATCCCCACCAGTACTGTACCACAGTGTTATACAGTGACAGACCTGTCCCACCACTACTGTACCCCAGTGTTATACAGTGACAGACCCGTCCCCACCAGTACTGTACCCCAGTGTTATACAGTGACAGACCAGTCCCCACCAGTACTGTGCCCCAGTGTTATACAGTGACAGACCCATCCCCACCAGTACTGTACCCCAGTGTTATACAGTGACAGACCTGTCCCCACCAGTACTGTACCCCAGTGTTATACAGTGACAGAAACGTACCCACCTGTTCTGTACCCCAGTGTTATACAGTGACAGACCCGTCCCCACCAGTACTGTAACCCAGTGTTATACAGTGACAGACACGTCCCCACCAGTATTGTATCGCAGTGATATACAGCGACATACCTGTCCCCACCAGTAATGTACCCCAGTGTTATACAGTGACAGACCTGTCCCCACCAGTACTGTACCCCAGTGTTATACAGTGTCAGACCTGTCCCCACCAGAACTGTAACCAGTGTTATACTGTGACAGACCTGTCCCCACCAGTACTGTACCCCAGTGTTATACAGTGACAGAGCCATCCCCACCAGTACTGTACCCAGTGTTATACAGTGACAGACCTGTCCCCACCAGTACTGTACCCGTGTTATACAGTTGCAAACCTGTCCCCACCAGTACTGTACCCCAGTGTTATACAGTGACAGACCCGTCCCCACCAGTACTGTAACCCAGTGTTATACAGTGACAGAGCCATCCCCACCAGTACTGTACCACAGTGTTATACAGTGACAGACCTGTCCCACCAGTACTGTACCCCAATGTTGTACAGTGACAGACCAGTCACCACCAGTACTGTACCCCAGTGTTATACAGTGACAGACCCATCCCCACCAGTACTGTACCCCAGTGTTATACAGTGACAGACCTGTCCCCACCAGTACTGTACCCCAGTGTTATACAGTGACAGACACATCCCAACCAGTACTGTACCCCAGTGTTATACAGTGACTGACCCGTCCCCACCTGTACTGTGCCCCAGTGTTATACAGTGACTGACCAGTCCCCACCAGTAATGTACCACAGTGTTATACAGTGACAGGCCTGTCCCCACCAGTACTGTACCCCAGTGTTATACAGTGACAGACACGTCCCCACCAGTACTGTACCCCAGTCTTATGCAGTGACAGACCAGTCCCCACCAGTACTATACCCCCGTGTTATACAGTGACAGACCTGTCCCCACCTGTATTGTACCCAGTGTTATACAGTGACAGACACGTCCCCACCAGTACTGTACCTCAGTGTTATACAGTGACAGACCTGTCCTCACCAGGACTGTCCCACAGTGTTATACAGTGACAGGCCTGTCCCCACCAGTACTGTACGCCAGTGTTATACAGTGACAGACACGTCCCCACCAGTACAGTACCGCAGTGTTATACAGTGACAGACCCATCCCCACCACTACTTACCCCAGTGTTTTACAGTGACAGACCCGTCCCCACCAGTACTGTACCCCAGTGTTATACAGTGACAGACCAGTCCCCACCAGTACTGTGCCCCAGTGTTATACAGTGACAGACCCATCCCCAGCAGTACTGTACCCCAGTGTTGTACAGTGACAGACCTGTCCCCACCAGTACTGTTCCCCAGTGTTATACAGTGACAGAAACGTACCCACCAGTTCTGTACCCCAGTGTTATACAGTGACAGACCCGTCCCCACCAGTACTGTAACCCAGTGTTATACAGTGACAGACACGTCCCCACCAGTATTGTATCCCAGTGATATACAGCGACACACCTGTCCCCACCAGTACTGTACCCCAGTGTTATACAGTGACAGACCTGTCCCCACCAGTACTGTACACCAGTGTTATACAGTGTCAGACCTGTCCCCACCAGAACTGTAACCAGTGTTATACTGTGACAGACCTGTCCCCACCAGTACTGTACCCAGTGTTACACAGTGACAAACCTGTCCCAACCAGTACTGTTCCCCAGTGTTATACAGTGACAGACCCGTCCCCACCAGAACTGTGCCCCAGTGTTATACAGTGACTGACCAGTCCCCACCAGTAATGTACCACAGTGTTATACAGTGACAGGCCTGTCCCCACCAGTACTGTACCCCAGTGTTATACAGTGACAGACCTGTCCCCACCAGTACTGTACCCCAGTGTTGTACAGTGACAGACCAGTCACCACCAGTACTGTACCCCAGTGTTATACAGTGACAGACCCATCCCCACCAGTACTGTACCCCAGTGTTATACAGTGACAGACCTGTCCCCACCAGTACTGTACCCCAGTGTTATACAGTGACAGACACGTCCCAACCAGTACTGTACCCCAGTGTTATACAGTGACTGACCCGTCCCCACCAGTACTGTGCCCCAGTGTTATACAGTGTCAGACCCGTCCCCACCAGTACTGTACCCCAGTGTTATACAGTGACAGACCTGTCCCCACCAGTACTGTACCCCAGTGTTATACTGTGACTGACCCGTCCCTACCAGTACTGTACCCCAGTGTTATACAGTGACAAACCTGTTCCCATCAGTACTGTACCCCAGTGTTATACAGTGACAAACCTGTCCCAACCAGTACTGTACCCCAGTGTTATACAGTGACAGATCCATCCCCACCAGCATTGTATCCCAGTGATATACAGCGACACACCAGTCACCACCAGTACTGTACCCCAGTGTTATACAGTGACAGACCCATCCCCACCAGTACTGTAACCCAGTGTTATACAGTGACAGACACATCCCCACCAGTATTGTATCCCAGTGATATACAGCGACACACCAGTCACCACCAGTACTGTACCCCAGTGTTATACAGTGACAGACCCGTCCCCACCAGTACTGCACCCGTGTTATACAGTGACAAACCTGTCCCCACCAGTACTGTGCCCCATTGTTATACAGTGACAGACCCGTCCCCACCAGTACTGTTACCCAATGTCATACAGTGACAGAGCCATCCCCACCAGTACTGTACCCCAGAGTTGTACAGTGACAGACCAGTCACCACCAGTACTGTACCCCAGTGTTATACACTGACAGACCCATCCCCACCAGTACTGTACCCCAGTGTTATACAGTGACAGACCTGTCCCCACCAGTACTGTACCCCACTGTTATACAGTGATAGACACGTCCCAACCAGTACTGTACCCCAGTGTTATACAGTGACTGACCCGTCCCCACCAGTACTGTGCCCCAGTGTTATACAGTGACTGACCAGTCCCCACCAGTAATGTACCACAGTGTTATACAGTGACAGGCCTGTCCCCACCAGTACTGGACCCCAGTGTTATACAGTGACAGACATGTCCCCACCAGTCCTGTACCCCAGTGTTATACAGAGACAGACCCGTCCCCACCAGTACTGTACCCCAATGTAATACAGTGACAGACCCGTTCCCATCAGTACTGTTCCCCAGTGTTAAACAGTGACAGACCCGTCCCCACCAGCAATGTACCCCAGTGTTATACAGTGACTGACCTGTCTCCACCAGTACTGTACCACAGTGTTATACAGTGACAGACCTGTCCCCACCAGTACTGTACCCCAGTGTTTTACACTGACAAACCTGTCCCCGCCAGTACTGTACCCCAGTGTTATACAGTGACTGACCTGTCCCCACCAGTACTGTACCCCAGTCTTATACAGAGAGAGACCTGACCCCACCAGTACTGTACCCCAGTGTTATACAGAGACAGACCCTTCCCCACCAGTACGGTACCCCAGTGTTATAGAGTGACAGACCTGTCCCCATCAGTACTGTACCCCAGTGTTATACAGTGACAGACCCATCCCCACCAGTACTGTACCCCAGTGTTATACAGTGACAGACCCATCCCCACCAGTACTGCACCCGAGTGTTATACACCAACAGAGCTGTCCCCACCAGTACTGTACCCCAGTGTTATACAGTGACAGACCCATCCCCACCAGTACTCTATCCCAGTGTAATACAGTGATAGACCCGTACCCACCAGTACTGTACCCCAGTATGAGACAGTGACAGACCTGTCCACGCCAGTACTGTACCCCAGTGTTTTACAGTGACAGACCTGTCCCCACCAGTATTGTACCCCAGTGTTTTACACTGACAAATCTGTCCCCACCAGTACTGTAACCCAGTGTTTTACAGTGACAGACCTGTCCCCACCAGCACTGTACCCAGTGTTATACCGTGACAGACCCATCCCCACCAGTACTGTACTCCAGTGTTATACAGTGACTGGCCTGTCCCCACCAGTACTGTACCCCAGTTTTATACAGTGACAGACCCGTCCCCACCAGTACTGTACCCCAGTGTTATACAATGACAGACCAGTCCCCACCAGTACCGTACCCCAGTGTTATACAGTGACAGACCTGTCCCCTCCAGTACTGTATCCCAGTGTTATACAGTGACAGACCTGTCCCCACCAGTACTGTACCCCAGTGTTATACAGTGACAGACCCATCCCCACCAGTACTGTACCCCATTGTTATACAGTGACAGACCCGTCCCCACCAGTACTGTACCCCAGTGTTTTACAGTGACAGAGCCATCCCCACCAGTACTGTATCCCAGTGTTATACAGTGACAGACCTGTCCCCTCCAGTACTGTATCCCAGTGTTATACAGTGACAGACCTGTCCCCACCAGTACTGTACCCCAGTGTTATACAGTGACAGACCCATCCCCACCAATACTGTACCCCAGTGTTTTACAGTGACAGACCTGTCCCCACCAGTACTGTACCCCAGTGTTTTACAGTGACAGACCCATCCCCACCAGTACTGTATCGCAGTGTTATACAGTGACAGACCCGTTCCCATCAATACTGTACCCCAGTGTTATACAGTGACAAAAGTGTCCCCACCAGTACTGTACCCCAATGTTATACAGTGACATACCCACCCCCACCTGTACTGTAACCCAGTGTTATACAGTGACAGACCCATCCCCACCACTACTTACCCCAGTGTTATACAGTGACAGACCCGTCCCCACCAGTACTGTACCCCAGTGTTATACAGTGACAGACCAGTCCCCACCAGTATTGTGCCCCAGTGTTATACAGTGACAGACCTGTCCCCACCAGAACTGTAACCAGTGTTATACTGTGACAGACCTGTCCCCACCAGTACTGTACCCAGTGTTACACAGTGACAAACCTGTCCCAACCAGTACTGTTCCCCAGTGTTATACAGTGACAGACCCGTCCCCACCAGAACTGTACCCCAGTGTTATACAGTGACAGAGCCATCCCCACCAGTATTGTACCCCAGTGTTATACAGTGACAGAGCCATCACCACCAGTACTGTACCCCAGTGTTATACAGTGACAGACCTGTCCCCACCAGTACTGTACCCCAGTGTTGTACAGTGACAGACCAGTCACCACCAGTACTGTACCCCAGTCTTATACAGTGACAGACCCATCCCCACCAGTACTGTACCCCAGTGTTATACAGTGACAGACCTGTCCCCACCAGTACTGTACCCCAGTGTTATACAGTGACAGACACGTCCCAACCAGTACTGTACCCCAGTGTTATACAGTGACTGACCCGTCCCCACCAGTACTGTGCCCCAGTGTTATACAGTGTCAGACCCGTCCCCACCAGTACTGTACCCCAGTGTTATACAGTGACAGACCTGTCCCCACCAGTACTGTACCCCAGTGTTATACTGTGACTGACCCGTCCCTACCAGTACTGTACCCCAGTGTTATACAGTGACAAACCTGTTCCCATCAGTACTGTACCCCAGTGTTATACAATGACAAACCTGTCCCAACCAGTACTGTACCCCAGTGTTATACAGTGACAGACCCATCCCCACCAGTACTGTAACCCAGTGTTATACAATGACAGACACATCCCCACCAGTATTGTATCCCAGTGATATACAGCGACACACCAGTCACCGCCAGTACTGTACCCCAGTGTTATACAGTGACAGACCCATCCCCACCAGTACTGCACCCGTGTTATACAGTGACAAACCTGTCCTCACCAGTACTGTGCCCCAGTGTTATACAGTGACAGACCCGTCCCCACCAGTACTGTTACCCAATGTCATACAGTGACAGAGCCATCCCCACCAGTACTGTACCCCAGTGTTGTACAGTGACAGACCAGTCACCACCAGTACTGTACCCCAGTGTTATACAGTGACAGACCCATCCCCACCAGTACTGTACCCCAGTGTTATACAGTGACAGACCTGTCCCCACCAGTACTGTACCCCAGTGTTATACAGTGATAGACACGTCCCAACCAGTACTGTACCACAGTGTTATACAGTGACAGGCCTGTCCCCACCAGTACTGTACCCCAGTGTTATACAGTGACAGACATGTCCCCACCAGTCCTGTACCGCAGTGTTATACAGAGACAGACCCGTCCCCACCAGTACTGTACCCCAATGTAATACAGTGACAGACCCGTTCCCATCAGTACTGTACCCCAGTGTTAAACAGTGACAGACCCGTCCCCACCAGCAATGTACCCCAGTGTTATACAGTGACTGACCTGTCTCCACCAGTACTGTACCACAGTGTTATACAGTGACAGACCTGTCCCCACCAGTACTGTACCCCAGTGTTTTTAACTGACAAACCTGTCCCCGCCAGTACTGTACCCCAGTGTTATACAGTGACAGACCTGTCCCCACCAGTACTGTACCCCAGTGTTATGCAGTGACTGACCTGTCCCCACCAGTACTGTACCCCAGTCTTATACAGAGAGAGACCTGTCCCCACCAGTACTGTTCCCCAGTGTTATACAGAGACAGACCCTTCCCCACCAGTACTGTACCCCAGTGTTATAGAGTGACTGACCTGTCTCCACCAGTACTGTACCACAGTGTTATACAGTGACAGACCTGTCCCCATCAGTACTGTACCCCAGTGTTTTAAACTGACAAACCTGTCCCCTCCAGTACTGTACCCCAGTGTTATGCAGTGACTGACCTGTCCCCACCAGTACTGTACCCCAGTCTTATACAGAGAGAGACCTGTCCCCACCAGTGCTGTTCCCCAGTGTTATACAGAGACAGACCCTTCCCCACCAGTACTGTACCCCAGTGTTATACAGTGACAGACCCATCCCCACCAGTACTGTACCCCAGTGTTATACAGTGACAGACCCATCCCCACCAGTACTGCACCCGAGTGTTATACACCAACAGAGCTGTCCCCACCAGTACTGTACCCCAGTGTTATACAGTGACAGACCCATCCCCACCAGTACTCTATCCCAGTGTAATACAGTGATAGACCCGTACCCACCAATACTGTACCCCAGTATGAGACAGTGACAGACCTGTCCACGCCAGTACTTTACCCCAGTGTTTTACAGTGACAGACCTGTCCCCACCAGTATTGTACCCCAGTGTTTTACACTGACAAATCTGTCCCCACCAGTACTGTAACCCAGTGTTTTACAGTGACAGACCTGTCCCCACCAGCACTGTAACCAGTGTTATACCGTGACAGACCCATCCCCACCAGTACTGTACTCCAGTGTTATACAGTGACTGGCCTGTCCCCACCAGTACTGTACCCCAGTTTTATACAGTGACAGACCCGTCCCCACCAGTACTGTACCCCAGTGTTATACAATGACAGACCAGTCCCCACCAGTACCGTACCCCAGTGTTATACAGTGACAGACCTGTCCCCACCAGTACTGTATCCCAGTGTTATACAGTGACAGACCTGTCCCCACCAGTACTGTACCCCAGTGTTATACAGTGACAGACCCATCCCCACCAGTACTGTACACCATTGTTATAAAGTGACAGACCCGTCCCCACCAGTACTGTACCCCAGTGTTTTACAGTGACAGAGCCATCCCCACCAGTACTGTATCCCAGTGTTATACAGTGACAGACCTGTCCCCACCAGTACTGTATCCCAGTGTTATACAGTGACAGACCTGTCCCCACCAGTACTGTACCCCAGTGTTATACAGTGACAGACCCATCCCCACCAATACTGTACCCCAGTGTTTTACAGTGACAGACCTGTCCCCACCAGTACTGTACCCCAGTGTATTACAGTGACAGACCCATCCCCACCAGTACTGTATCGCAGTGTTATACAGTGACAGACCCGTTCCCATCAGTACTGTACCCCAGTGTTATACAGTGACAAAAGTGTCCACACCAGTACTGTACCCCAGTGTTATACAGTGACAGACCCATCCCCACCTGTACTGTAACCCAGTGTTATACAGTGACAGACACGTCCCCACCAGTATTGTATCCCAGTGATATACGGCGACACACCAGTCACCACCAGTACTGTACCCCAGTGTTATACAGTGACAGACCCGTCCCCACCAGTACTGTACCCCAGTGTTATACAGTGACAGACCCATCCCCACCAGTACTGTACCCGTGTTATACAGTGACAAACCTGTCCCCACCAGTGCTGTGCCCCAGTGTTATACAGTGACAGACCCGTCCCCACCAGTACTGTAACCCAGTGTTATACAGTGACAGAGCCATCCCCACCAGTACTGTACCACAGTGTTATACAGTGACAGACCTGTCCCACCAGTACTGTACCCCAGTGTTGTACAGTGACAGACCAGTCACCACCAGTACTGTACCCCAGTGTTATACAGTGACAGACCCATCCCCACCAGTACTGTACCCCAGTGTTATACAGTGACAGACCTGTCCCCACCAGTACTGTACCCCAGTGTTATACAGTGACAGACACGTCCCAACCAGTACTGTACCACAGTGTTATACAGTGACTGACCCGTCCCCACCAGTACTGTGCCCCAGTGTTATACAGTGACTGACCAGTCCCCACCAGTAATGCACCCCAGTGTTATACATGGACAGGCCTGTCCCCACCAGTACTGTACCCCAGTGTTATACAGTGACAGACACGTCCCCACCAGTACTGTACCCCAGTTTTATGCAGTGACAGACCAGTCCCCACCAGTACTATACCCCAGTGTTATACAGTGACAGACCTGTCCCCACCAGTATTGTACCCAGTGTTATACAGTGACAGACACGTCCCCACCAGTACTGTACCTCAGTGTTATACAGTGACAGACCTGTCCTCACCAGGACTGTCCCGCAGTGTTATACAGTGACAGGCCTGTCCCCACCAGTATTGTACCCAGTGTTATACAGTGACAGACACGTCCCCACCAGTACTGTACCTCAGTGTTATACAGTGACAGACCTGTCCTCACCAGGACTGTCCCGCAGTGTTATACAGTGACAAACCTGTCCCCACCAGTACTGTGCCCCAGTGTTATACAGTGACAGAGCCATCCCCACCAGTACTGTACCCCAGTGTTATACAGTGACAGACCTGTCCCCACCAGTACTGTACCCCAGTGTTGTACAGTGACAGACCAGTCACCACCAGTACTGTACCCCAGTGTTATACAGTGACAGACCCATCCCCACCAGTACTGTACCCCAGTGTTATACAGTGAAAGACGTGTCCCCACCAGTATTGTACCCCAGTGTTATACAGTGACAGACACGTCCCAACCAGTACTGTACCCCAGTGTTATACAGTGACTGACCCGTCCCCACCAGTACTGTGCCCCAGTGTTATACAGTGACTGACCAGTCCCCACCAGTAATGTACCACAGTGTTATACAGTGACAGGCCTGTCCCCACCAGTACTGTACCCCAGTGTTATACAGTGACAGACATGTCCCCACCAGTCCTGTACCGCAGTGTTATACAGAGACAGACCCGTCCCCACCAGTACTGTACCCCAATGTAATACAGTGACAGACCCGTTCCCATCAGTACTGTACCCCAGTGTTAAAAAGTGACAGACCCGTCCCCACCAGTACTGTACCCCAGTGTTATACAGTGTCTGACCTGTCTCCACCAGTACTGTACCCCAGTGTTATAGAGTGACAGACCTGTCCCCATCAGTACTGTACCCCAGTGTTATACAGTGACAGACCCATCCCCACCAGTACTGCACCCGAGTGTTATACACCAACAGAGCTTTCCCCACCAGTACTGTACCCCAGTGTTATACAGTGACAGACCCATCCCCACCAGTACTCTATCCCAGTGTAATACAGTGACAGACCCGTACCCACCAGTACTGTACCCCAGTATGAGACAGTGACAGACCTGTCCACGCCAATACTGTACCCCAGTGTTATACAGTGACAGACCTGTCCCCACCAGTATTGTCCCCCAGTGTTTTACACTGACAAATCTGTCCCCACCAGTACTGTAACCCAGTGTTTTACAGTGACAGACCTGTCCCCACCAGCACTGTACCCAGTGTTATACCGTGACAGACCCATCCCCACCAGTACTGTACTCCAGTGTTATACAGTGACAGACCTGTCCCCACCAGTACTGTACCCGTGTTATAAAGTGACAAACCTGTCCCCACCAGTACTGTGCCCCAGTGTTATACAGTGACAGACCCGTCCCCACCAGTACTGTAACCCAGTGTTATACAGTCACAGAGCCATCCCCACCAGTACTGTACCACAGTGTTATACAGTGACAGACTTGTCCCACCACTACTGTACCCCAGTGTTATACAGTGACAGACCCGTCCCCACCAGTACTGTACCCCAGTGTTATACAGTGACAGACCAGTCCCCACCAGTACTGTGCCCCAGTGTTATACAGTGGCAGACCCATCCCCACCAGTACTGTACCCCAGTGTTATACAGTGACAGACCTGTCGCCACCAGTACTGTACCCCAGTGTTATACAGTGACAGAAACGTACCCACCTGTTCTGTACCCCAGTGTTATACAGTGACAGACCCGTCCCCACCAGTACTGTAACCCAGTGTTATACAGTGACAGACACGTCCCCACCAGTATTGTATCGCAGTGATATACAGCGACATACCTGTCCCCACCAGTACTGTATCCCAGTGTTATACAGTGACAGACCTGTCCCCACCAGTACTGTACCCCAGTGTTATACAGTGTCAGACCTGTCCCCACCAGAACTGTAACCAGTGTTATACTGTGACAGACCTGTCCCCACCAGTACTGTACCCCAGTGTTATACAGTGACAGAGCCATCCCCACCAGTACTGTACCCAGTGTTATACAGTGACAGACCTGTCCCCACCAGTACTGTACCCGTGTTATACAGTTGCAAACCTGTCCCCACCAGTACTGTGCCCCAGTGTTATACAGTGACAGACCCGTCCCCACCAGTACTGTAACCCAGTGTTATACAGTGACAGAGCCATCCCCACCAGTACTGTACCACAGTGTTATACAGTGACAGACCTGTCCCACCAGTACTGTACCCCAATGTTGTACAGTGACAGACCAGTCACCACCAGTACTGTACCCCAGTGTTATACAGTGACAGACCCATCCCCACCAGTACTGTACCCCAGTGTTATACAGTGACAGACCTGTCCCCACCAGTACTGTACCCCAGTGTTATACAGTGACAGACACACCCCAACCAGTACTGTACCCCAGTGTTATACAGTGACTGACCCGTCCCCACCAGTACTGTGCCCCAGTGTTATACAGTGACTGACCAGTCCCCACCAGTAATGTACCACAGTGTTATACAGTGACAGGCCTGTCCCCACCAGTACTGTACCCCAGTGTTATACAGTGACAGACACGTCCCCACCAGTACTGTACCCCAGTGTTATGCAGTGACAGACCAGTCCCCACCAGTACTATCCCCAGTGTTATACAGTGACAGACCTGTCCCCACCTGTATTGTACCCAGTGTTATACAGTGACAGACACGTCCCCACCAGTACTGTACCTCAGTGTTATACAGTGACAGACCTGTCCTCACCAGGACTGTCCCGCAGTGTTATACAGTGACAGGCCTGTCCCCACCAGTACTGTACGCCAGTGTTATACAGTGACAGACACGTCCCCACCAGTACAGTACCGCAGTGTTATACAGTGACAGACCCATCCCCACCACTACTTACCCCAGTGTTATACAGTGACAGACCCGTCCCCACCAGTACTGTACCCCAGTGTTATACAGTGACAGACCAGTCCCCACCAGTACTGTGCCCCAGTGTTATACAGTGACAGACCCATCCCCAGCAGTACTGTACCCCAGTGTTGTACAGTGACAGACCTGTCCCCACCAGTACTGTACCCCAGTGTTATACAGTGACAGAAACGTACCCACCAGTTCTGTACCCCAGTGTTATACAGTGACAGACCCGTCCCCACCAGTATTGTATCCCAGTGATATACAGCGACACACCTGTCCCCACCAGTACTGTACCCCAGTGTTATACAGTCACAGACCTGTCCCCACCAGTACTGTACACCAGTGTTATACAGTGTCAGACCTGTCCCCACCAGAACTGTAACCAGTGTTATACTGTGACAGACCTGTCCCCACCAGTACTGTACCCAGTGTTACACAGTGACAAACCTGTCCCAACCAGTACTGTTCCCCAGTGTTATACAGTGACAGACCCGTCCCCACCAGAACTGTACCCCAGTGTTATACAGTGACAGAGCCATCCCCACCAGTATTGTACCCCAGTGTTATACAGTGACAGAGCCATCACCACCAGTACTGTACCCCAGTGTTATACAGTGACAGACCTGTCCCCACCAGTACTGTACCCCAGTGTTGTACAGTGACAGACCAGTCACCACCAGTACTGTACCCCAGTGTTATACAGTAACAGACCCATCCCCACCAGTACTGTACCCCAGTGTTATACAGTGACAGACCTGTCCCCACCTGTACTGTACCCCAGTGTTATACAGCGACAGACACGTCCCAACCAGTACTGTACCCCAGTGTTATACAGTGACAGACCCGTCCCCACCAGTACTGTGCCCCAGTGTTATACAGTGTCAGACCCGTCCCCACCAGTACTGTACCCCAGTGTTATACAGTGACAGACCTGTCCCCACCAGTACTGTACCCCAGTGTTATACTGTGACTGACCCGTCCCTACCAGTACTGTACCCCAGTGTTATACAGTGACAAACCTGTTCCCATCAGTACTGTACCCCAGTGTTATACAGTGACAAACCTGTCCCAACCAGTACTGTACCCCAGTGTTATACAGTGACAGACCCATCCCCACCAGCATTGTATCCCAGTGATATACAGCGACACACCAGTCACCACCAGTACTGTACCCCAGTGTTATACAGTGACAGACCCATCCCCACCAGTACTGTAACCCAGTGTTATACAGTGACAGACACATCCCCACCAGTATTGTATCCCAGTGATATACAGCGACACACCAGTCACCGCCAGTACTGTACCCCAGTGTTATACAGTGACAGACCCGTCCCCACCAGTACTGCACCCGTGTTATACAGTGACAAACCTGTCCCCACCAGTACTGTGCCCCAGTGTTATACAGTGACAGACCCGTCCCCACCAGTACTGTTACCCAATGTCATACAGTGACAGAGCCATCCCCACCAGTACTGTACCCCAGTGTTGTACAGTGACAGACCAGTCACCACCAGTACTGTACCCCAGTGTTATACAGTGACAGACCCATCCCCACCAGTACTGTACCCCAGTGTTATACAGTGACAGACCTGTCCCCACCAGTACTGTACCCCAGTGTTATACAGTGATAGACACGTCCCAACCAGTACTGTACCCCAGTGTTATACAGTGACTGACCCGTCCCCACCAGTACTGTGCCCCAGTGTTATACAGTGACTGACCAGTCCCCACCAGTAATGTACCACAGTGTTATACAGTGACAGGCCTGTCCCCACCAGTACTGTACCCCAGTGTTATACATTGACAGACATGTCCCCACCAGTCCTGTACCCCAGTGTTATACAGAGACAGACCCGTCCCCACCAGTACTGTACCCCAATGTAATACAGTGACAGACCCGTTCCCATCTGTACTGTACCCCAGTGTTAAACAGTGACAGACCCGTCCCCACCAGCAATGTACCCCAGTGTTATACAGTGACTGACCTGTCTCCACCAGTACTGTACCACAGTGTTATACAGTGACAGACCTGTCCCCACCAGTACTGTACCCCAGTGTTTTACACTGACAAACCTGTCCCCGCCAGTACTGTACCCCGGTGTTATACAGTGACAGACCTGTCCCCACCAGTACTGTACCCCAGTGTTATGCAGTGACTGACCTGTCCCCACCAGTACTGTACCCCAGTCTTATACAGAGAGAGACCTGTCCCCACCAGTACTGTTCCCCAGTGTTATACAGAGACAGACCCTTCCCCACCAGTACTGTACCCCAGTGTTATAGAGTGACAGACCTGTCCCCATCAGTACTGTACCCCAGTGTTATACAGTGACAGACCCATCCCCACCAGTACTGTACCCCAGTGTTATACAGTGACAGACCCATCCCCACCAGTACTGCACCCCAGTGTTATACACCAACAGAGCTGTCCCCACCAGTACTGTACCCCAGTGTTATACAGTGACAGACCCATCCCCACCAGTACTCTATCCCAGTGTAATACAGTGATAGACCCGTACCCACCAGTACTGTACCCCAGTGTTATACAGTGACAGACCTGTCCCCACCAGTACTGTACACCAGTGTTATACAGTGTCAGACCTGTCCCCACCAGAACTGTAACCAGTGTTATACTGTGACAGACCTGTCCCCACCAGTACTGTACCCAGTGTTACACAGTGACAAACCTGTCCCAACCAGTACTGTTCCCCAGTGTTATACAGTGACAGACCCCTCCCCACCAGAACTGTACCCCAGTGTTATACAGTGACAGAGCCATCCCCACCAGTATTGTACCCCAGTGTTATACAGTGACAGAGCCATCACCACCAGTACTGTACCCCAGTGTTATACAGTGACAGACCTGTCCCCACCAGTACTGTACCCCAGTGTTGTACAGTGACAGACCAGTCACCACCAGTACTGTACCCCAGTGTTATACAGTGACAGACACATCCCCACCAGTACTGTACCCCAGTGTTATACAGTGACAGACCTGTCCCCACCAGTACTGTACCCCAGTGTTATACAGCGACAGACACGTCCCAACCAGTACTGTACCCCAGTGTTATACAGTGACTGACCCGTCCCCACCAGTACTGAGCCCCAGTGTTATACAGTGTCAGACCCGTCCCCACCAGTACTGTACCCCAGTGTTATACAGTGACAGACCTGTCCCCACCAGTACTGTACCCCAGTGTTATACTGTGACTGACCCGTCCCTACCAGTACTGTACCCCAGTGTTATACAGTGACAAACCTGTTCCCATCAGTACTGTACCCCAGTGTTATACAGTGACAAACCTGTCCCAACCAGTACTGTACCCCAGTGTTATACAGTGACAGACCCATCCCCACCAGCATTGTATCCCAGTGATATACAGCGACACACCAGTCACCACCAGTACTGTACCCCAGTGTTATACAGTGACAGACCCATCCCCACCAGTACTGTAACCCAGTGTTATACAGTGACAGACACATCCCCACCAGTATTGTATCCCAGTGATATACAGCGACACACCAGTCACCGCCAGTACTGTACCCCAGTGTTATACAGTGACAGACCCGTCCCCACCAGTACTGCACCCGTGTTATACAGTGACAAACCTGTCCCCACCAGTACTGTGCCCCAGTGTTATACAGTGACAGACCCGTCCCCACCAGTACTGTTACCCAATGTCATACAGTGACAGAGCCATCCCCACCAGTACTGTACCCCAGTGTTGTACAGTGACAGACCAGTCACCACCAGTACTGTACCCCAGTGTTATACAGTGACAGACCCATCCCCACCAGTACTGTACCCCAGTGTTATACAGTGACAGACCTGTCCCCACCAGTACTGTACCCCAGTGTTATACAGTGATAGACACGTCCCAACCAGTACTGTACCCCAGTGTTATACAGTGACTGACCCGTCCCCACCAGTACTGTGCCCCAGTGTTATACAGTGACTGACCAGTCCCCACCAGTAATGTACCACAGTGTTATACAGTGACAGGCCTGTCCCCACCAGTACTGTACCCCAGTGTTATACAGTGACAGACATGTCCCCACCAGTCCTGTACCCCATTGTTATACAGAGACAGACCCGTCCCCACCAGTACTGTACCCCAATGTAATACAGTGACAGACCCGTTCCCATCTGTACTGTACCCCAGTGTTAAACAGTGACAGACCCGTCCCCACCAGCAATGTACCCCAGTGTTATACAGTGACTGACCTGTCTCCACCAGTACTGTACCACAGTGTTATACAGTGACAGACCTGTCCCCACCAGTACTGTACCCCAGTGTTATGCAGTGACTGACCTGTCCCCACCAGTACTGTACCCCAGTCTTATACAGAGAGAGACCTGTCCCCACCAGTACTGTTCCCCAGTGTTATACAGAGACAGACCCTTCCCCACCAGTACTGTACCCCAGTGTTATAGAGTGACAGACCTGTCCCCATCAGTACTGTACCCCAGTGTTATACAGTGACAGACCCATCCCCACCAGTACTGTACCCCAGTGTTATACAGTGACAGACCCATCCCCACCAGTACTGCACCCGAGTGTTATACACCAACAGAGCTGTCCCCACCAGTATTGTACCCCAGTGTTTTACACTGACAAATCTGTCCCCACCAGTACTGTAATCCAGTGTTTTACAGTGACAGACCTGTCCCCACCAGCACTGTACCCAGTGTTATACCGTGACAGACCCATCCCCACCAGTACTGTACTCCAGTGTTATACAGTGACTGGCCTGTCCCCCCCAGTACTGTACCTCAGTTTTATACAGTGACAGACCCGTCCCCACCGGTACTGTACCCCACTGTTATACAATGACAGACCAGTCCCCACCAGTACCGTACCCCAGTGTTATACAGTGACAGACCTGTCCCCACCAGTACTGTATCCCAGTGTTATACAGTGACAGACCTGTCCCCACCAGTAATGTACCCCAGTGTTATACAGTGACAGACCCATCCCCACCAGTACTGTACCCCATTGTTATACAGTGACAGACCCGTCCCCACCAGTTTTGTACCCCAGTGTTTTACAGTGACAGAGCCATCCCCACCAGTACTGTATCCCAGTGTTATACAGTGACAGACCTGTCCCCACCAGTACTGTATCCCAGTGTTATACAGTGACAGACCTGTCCCCACCAGTACTGTACCCCAGTGTTATACAGTGACAGACCCATCCTCACCAATACTGTACCCCAGTGTTTTACAGTGACAGACCTGTCCCCACCAGTACTGTACCCCAGTGTTTTACAGTGACAGACCCATCCCCACCAGTACTGTATCGCAGTGTTATACAGTGACAGACCTGTCCCCACCAGTACTGTACCCCAGTGTTATACAGTGACAGACCCGTCCCCACCAGCACTGTACCCCAGTGTTATACAGTGACAGACCCGTCCCCACCAGTACTGTATCGCAGTGTTATACAGTGACAGACCCATCCCCATCAGTACTGTACCCCAGTGTTATACAGTGACAGACCCGTCCCCACCAGTACTGTACCCCAGTGTTATACAGTGACAGACCCGTCCCCACCAGTACTGTATCGCAGTGTTATACAGTGACGGACCTGTCCCCACCAGCACTGTACCCCAGTGTTATACAGTGACTGACCTGTCCCCACCAGTACTGTACCCCAGTGTTATACAGTGACAGACCCATCCCCACCAGTACTGCACCCGAGTGTTATACACCAACAGAGCTGTCCCCACCAGTACTGTACCCCAGTGTTATACAGTGACAGACCCATCCCCACCAGTACTCTATCCCAGTGTAATACAGTGATAGACCCGTACCCACCAGTACTGTACCCCAGTATGAGACAGTGACAGACCTGTCCACGCCAGTACTGTACCCCAGTGTTTTACAGTGACAGACCTGTCCCCACCAGTATTGTACCCCAGTGTTTTACACTGACAAATCTGTCCCCACCAGTACTGTAACCCAGTGTTTTACAGTGACAGACCTGTCCCCACCAGCACTGTACCCAGTGTTATACCGTGACAGACCCATCCCCACCAGTACTGTACTCCAGTGTTATACAGTGACTGGCCTGTCCCCACCAGTACTGTACCCCAGTTTTATACAGTGACAGACCCGTCCCCACCAGTACTGTACCCCAGTGTTATACAATGACAGACCAGTCCCCACCAGTACCGTACCCCAGTGTTATACAGTGACAGACCTGTCCCCTCCAGTACTGTATCCCAGTGTTATACAGTGACAGACCTGTCCCCACCAGTACTGTACCCCAGTGTTATACAGTGACAGACCCATCCCCACCAGTACTGTACCCCATTGTTATACAGTGACAGACCCGTCCCCACCAGTACTGTACCCCAGTGTTTTACAGTGACAGAGCCATCCCCACCAGTACTGTATGCCAGTGTTATACAGTGACAGACCTGTCCCCACCAGTACTGTATCCCAGTGTTATACAGTGACAGACCTGTCCCCACCAGTACTGTACCCCAGTGTTATACAGTGACAGACCCATCCCCACCAATACTGTACCCCAGTGTTTTACAGTGACAGACCCGTCCCCACCAGTACTGTTACCCAATGTCATACAGTGACAGAGCCATCCCCACCAGTACTGTACCCCAGTGTTGTACAGTGACAGACCAGTCACCACCAGTACTGTACCCCAGTGTTATACAGTGACAGACCCATCCCCACCAGTACTGTACCCCAATGTTATACAGTGACAGACCTGTCCCCACCAGTGCTGTACCCCAGTGTTATACAGTGATAGACACGTCCCAACCAGTACTGTACCCCAGTGTTATACAGGGACTGACCCGTCCCCACCAGTACTGTGCCCCAGTGTTATACAGTGACTGACCAGTCCCCACCAGTAATGTACCACAGTGTTATACAGTGACAGGCCTGTCCCCACCAGTACTGTACCCCAGTGTTATACAGTGACAGACATGTCCCCACCAGTCCTGTACCCCAGTGTTATACAGAGACAGACCCGTCCCCACCAGTACTGTACCCCAATGTAATACAGTGACAGACCCGTCCCCACCAGCAATGTACCCCAGTGTTATACAGTGACTGACCTGTCTCCACCAGTACTGTACCACAGTGTTATACAGTGACAGACCTGTCCCCACCAGTACTGTACCCCAGTGTTTTACACTGACAAACCTGTCCCCGCCAGTACTGTACCCCAGTGTTATACAGTGATAGACCTGTCCCCACCAGTACTGTACCCCAGTGTTATGCAGTGACTGACCAGTCCCCACCAGTACTGTACCCCAGTCTTATACAGAGAGAGACCTGTCCCCACCAGTACTGTTCCCCAGTGTTATACAGAGACAGACCCTTCCCCACCAGTACTGTACCCCAGTGTTATAGAGTGACAGACCTGTCCCCATCAGTACTGTACCCCAGTGTTATACAGTGACAGACCCATCCCCACCAGTACTGTACCCCAGTGTTATACAGTGACAGACCCATCCCCACCAGTACTGCACCCGAGTGTTATACACCAACAGAGCTGTCCCCACCAGTACTGTACCCCAGTGTTATACAGTGACAGACCCATCCCCACCAGTACTCTATCCCAGTGTAATACAGTGATAGACCCGTACCCACCAGTACTGTACCCCAGTATGAGACAGTGACAGACCTGTCCACGCCAGTACTGTACCCACGTGTTTTGCAGTGACAGACCTGTCCCCACCAGTATTGTACCCCAGTGTTTTACACTGACAAATATGTCCCCACCAGTACTGTAACCCAGTGTTTTACAGTGACAGACCTGTCCCCACCAGCACTGTACCCAGTGTTATACCGTGACAGACCCATCCCCACCAGTACTGTACTCCAGTGTTATACAGTGACTGGCCTGTCCCCACCAGTACTGTACCCCAGTTTTATACAGTGACAGACCCGTCCCCACCAGTACTGTACCCCAGTGTTATACAATGACAGACCAGTCCCCACCAGTACCGTACCCCAGTGTTATACAGTGACAGACCCGTCCCCACCAGTACTGTACCCCAGTGTTATACAATGACAGACCAGTCCCCACCAGTACCGTACCCCAGTGTTATACAGTGACAGACCTGTCCCCACCAGTACTGTATCCCAGTGTTATACAGTGACAGACCTGTCCCCACCAGTACTGTACCCCAGTGTTATACAGTGACAGACCCATCCCCACCAGTACTGTACCCCATTGTTATACAGTGACAGACCCGTCCCCACCAGTACTGTACCCCAGTGTTTTACAGTGACAGAGCCATCCCCACCAGTACTGTATGCCAGTGTTATACAGTGACAGACCTGTCCCCACCAGTACTGTATCCCAGTGTTATACAGTGACAGACCTGTCCCCACCAGTACTGTACCCCAGTGTTATACAGTGACAGACCCATCCCCACCAATACTGTACCCCAGTGTTTTACAGTGACAGACCCGTCCCCACCAGTACTGTTACCCAATGTCATACAGTGACAGAGCCATCCCCACCAGTACTGTACCCCAGTGTTGTACAGTGACAGACCAGTCACCACCAGTACTGTACCCCAGTGTTATACAGTGACAGACCCATCCCCACCAGTACTGTACCCCAATGTTATACAGTGACAGACCTGTCCCCACCAGTGCTGTACCCCAGTGTTATACAGTGATAGACACGTCCCAACCAGTACTGTACCCCAGTGTTATACAGTGACTGACCCGTCCCCACCAGTACTGTGCCCCAGTGTTATACAGTGACTGACCAGTCCCCACCAGTAATGTACCACAGTGTTATACAGTGACAGAGCCATCCCCACCAGTACTGTACCCCAGTGTTGTACAGTGACAGACCAGTCACCACCAGTACTGTACCCCAGTGTTATACAGTGACAGACCCATCCCCACCAGTACTGTACCCCAGTGTTATACAGTGACAGACCTGTCCCCACCAGTACTGTACCCCAGTGTTATACAGTGATAGACACGTCCCAACCAGTACTGTACCCCATTGTTATACAGTGACTGACCCGTCCCCACCAGTACTGTGCCCCAGTGTTATACAGTGACTGACCAGTCCCCACCAGTAATGTACCACAGTGTTATACAGTGACAGGCCTGTCCCCACCAGTACTGTACCCCAGTTTTATACAGTGACAGACATGTCCCCACCAGTCCTGTACCCCATTGTTATACAGAGACAGACCCGTCCCCACCAGTACTGTACCCCAATGTAATACAGTGACAGACCCGTTCCCATCTGTACTGTACCCCAGTGTTAAACAGTGACAGACCCGTCCCCACCAGCAATGTACCCCAGTGTTATACAGTGACTGACCTGTCTCCACCAGTACTGTACCACAGTGTTATACAGTGACAGACCTGTCCCCACCAGTACTGTACCCCAGTGTTTTACACTGACAAACCTGTCCCCGCCAGTACTGTACCCCGGTGTTATACAGTGACAGACCTGTCCCCACCAGTACTGTACCCCAGTGTTATGCAGTGACTGACCTGTCCCCACCAGTACTGTACCCCAGTCTTATACAGAGAGAGACCTGTCCCCACCAGTACTGTTCCCCAGTGTTATACAGAGACAGACCCTTCCCCACCAGTACTGTACCCCAGTGTTATAGAGTGACAGACCTGTCCCCATCAGTACTGTACCCCAGTGTTATACAGTGACAGACCCATCCCCACCAGTACTGTACCCCAGTGTTATACAGTGACAGACCCATCCCCACCAGTACTGCACCCGAGTGTTATACACCAACAGAGCTGTCCCCACCAGTACTGTACCCCAGTGTTATACAGTGACAGACCCATCCCCACCAGTACTCTATCCCAGTGTAATACAGTGATAGACCCGTACCCACCAGTACTGTACCCCAGTATGAGACAGTGACAGACCTGTCCACGCCAGTACTGTACCCCAGTGTTTTACAGTGACAGACCTGTCCCCACCAGTATTGTACCCCAGTGTTTTACACTGACAAATCTGTCCCCACCAGTACTGTAATCCAGTGTTTTACAGTGACAGACCTGTCCCCACCAGCACTGTACCCAGTGTTATACCGTGACAGACCCATCCCCACCAGTACTGTACTCCAGTGTTATACAGTGACTGGCCTGTCCCCCCCAGTACTGTACCTCAGTTTTATACAGTGACAGACCCGTCCCCACCGGTACTGTACCCCACTGTTATACAATGACAGACCAGTCCCCACCAGTACCGTACCCCAGTGTTATACAGTGACAGACCTGTCCCCACCAGTACTGTATCCCAGTGTTATACAGTGACAGACCTGTCCCCACCAGTAATGTACCCCAGTGTTATACAATGACAGACCCATCCCCACCAGTACTGTACCCCATTGTTATACAGTGACAGACCCGTCCCCACCAGTGTTGTACCCCAGTGTTTTACAGTGACAGAGCCATCCCCACCAGTACTGTATCCCAGTGTTATACAGTGACAGACCTGTCCCCACCAGTACTGTATCCCAGTGTTATACAGTGACAGACCTGTCCCCACCAGTACTGTACCCCAGTGTTATACAGTGACAGACCCATCCTCACCAATACTGTACCCCAGTGTTTTACAGTGACAGACCTGTCCCCACCAGTACTGTACCCCAGTGTTTTACAGTGACAGACCCATCCCCACCAGTACTGTATCGCAGTGTTATACAGTGACAGACCTGTCCCCACCAGTACTGTACCCCAGTGTTATACAGTGACAGACCCGTCCCCACCAGCACTGTACCCCAGTGTTATACAGTGACAGACCCGTCCCCACCAGTACTGTATCGCAGTGTTATACAGTGACAGACCCATCCCCATCAGTACTGTACCCCAGTGTTATACAGTGACAGACCCGTCCCCACCAGTACTGTACCCCAGTGTTATACAGTGACAGACCCGTCCCCACCAGTACTGTATCGCAGTGTTATACAGTGACAGACCTGTCCCCACCAGCACTGTACCCCAGTGTTATACAGTGACTGACCTGTCCCCACCAGTACTGTACCCCAGTGTTATACAGTGACAGACCCATCCCCACCAGTACTGCACCCGAGTGTTATACACCAACAGAGCTGTCCCCACCAGTACTGTACCCCAGTGTTATACAGTGACAGACCCATCCCCACCAGTACTCTATCCCAGTGTAATACAGTGATAGACCCGTACCCACCAGTACTGTACCCCAGTATGAGACAGTGACAGACCTGTCCACGCCAGTACTGTACCCCAGTGTTTTACAGTGACAGACCTGTCCCCACCAGTATTGTACCCCAGTGTTTTACACTGACAAATCTGTCCCCACCAGTACTGTAACCCAGTGTTTTACAGTGACAGACCTGTCCCCACCAGCACTGTACCCAGTGTTTTACCGTGACAGACCCATCCCCACCAGTACTGTACTCCAGTGTTATACAGTGACTGGCCTGTCCCCACCAGTACTGTACCCCAGTTTTATACAGTGACAGACCCGTCCCCACCAGTACTGTACCCCAGTGTTATACAATGACAGACCAGTCCCCACCAGTACCGTACCCCAGTGTTATACAGTGACAGACCTGTCCCCACCAGTACTGTATCCCAGTGTTATACAGTGACAGACCTGTCCCCACCAGTACTGTACCCCAGTGTTATACAGTGACAGACCCATCCCCACCAGTACTGTACCCCATTGTTATACAGTGACAGACCCGTCCCCACCAGTACTGTACCCCAGTGTTTTACAGT
Organism: Isurus oxyrinchus; assembly: GCA_026770705.1. Taxonomy (NCBI): domain Eukaryota; kingdom Metazoa; phylum Chordata; class Chondrichthyes; order Lamniformes; family Lamnidae; genus Isurus; species Isurus oxyrinchus. Next base: position 86,446 of record JANJGN010001774.1, read on the forward strand.
GACAGAGCCATCCCCACCAGTACTGTATGCCAGTGTTATACAGTGACAGACCTGTCCCCACCAGTACTGTATCCCAGTGTTATACAGTGACAGACCTGTCCCCACCAGTACTGTACCCCAGTGTTATACAGTGACAGACCCATCCCCACCAATACTGTACCCCAGTGTTTTACAGTGACAGACCCGTCCCCACCAGTACTGTTACCCAATGTCATACAGTGACAGAGCCATCCCCACCAGTACTGTACCCCAGTGTTGTACAGTGACAGACCAGTCACCACCAGTACTGTACCCCAGTGTTATACAGTGACAGACCCATCCCCACCAGTACTGTACCCCAATGTTATACAGTGACAGACCTGTCCCCACCAGTGCTGTACCCCAGTGTTATACAGTGATAGACACGTCCCAACCAGTACTGTACCCCAGTGTTATACAGTGACTGACCCGTCCCCACCAGTACTGTGCCCCAGTGTTATACAGTGACTGACCAGTCCCCACCAGTAATGTACCACAGTGTTATACAGTGACAGGCCTGTCCCCACCAGTACTGTACCCCAGTGTTATACAGTGACAGACATGTCCCCACCAGTCCTGTACCCCAGTGTTATACAGAGACAGACCCGTCCCCACCAGTACTGTACCCCAATGTAATACAGTGACAGACCCGTCCCCACCAGCAATGTACCCCAGTGTTATACAGTGACTGACCTGTCTCCACTAGTACTGTACCACAGTGTTATACAGTGACAGACCTGTCCCCACCAGTACTGTACCCCAGTGTTTTACACTGACAAACCTGTCCCCGCCAGTACTGTACCCCAGTGTTATACAGTGATAGACCTGTCCCCACCAGTACTGTACCCCAGTGTTATGCAGTGACTGACCAGTCCCCACCAGTACTGTACCCCAGTCTTATACAGAGAGAGACCTGTCCCCACCAGTACTGTTCCCCAGTGTTATACAGAGACAGACCCTTCCCCACCAGTACTGTACCCCAGTGTTATAGAGTGACAGACCTGTCCCCATCAGTACTGTACCCCAGTGTTATACAGTGACAGACCCATCCCCACCAGTACTGTACCCCAGTGTTATACAGTGACAGACCCATCCCCACCAGTACTGCACCCGAGTGTTATACACCAACAGAGCTGTCCCCACCAGTACTGTACCCCAGTGTTATACAGTGACAGACCCATCCCCACCAGTACTCTATCCCAGTGTAATACAGTGATAGACCCGTACCCACCAGTACTGTACCCCAGTATGAGACAGTGACAGACCTGTCCACGCCAGTACTGTACCCCAGTGTTTTACAGTGACAGACCTGTCCCCACCAGTATTGTACCCCAGTGTTTTACACTGACAAATCTGTCCCCACCAGTACTGTAATCCAGTGTTTTACAGTGACAGACCTGTCCCCACCAGCACTGTACCCAGTGTTATACCGTGACAGACCCATCCCCACCAGTACTGTACTCCAGTGTTATACAGTGACTGGCCTGTCCCCCCCAGTACTGTACCTCAGTTTTATACAGTGACAGACCCGTCCCCACCGGTACTGTACCCCACTGTTATACAATGACAGACCAGTCCCCACCAGTACCGTACCCCAGTGTTATACAGTGACAGACCTGTCCCCACCAGTACTGTATCCCAGTGTTATACAGTGACAGACCTGTCCCCACCAGTAATGTACCCCAGTGTTATACAATGACAGACCCATCCCCACCAGTACTGTACCCCATTGTTATACAGTGACAGACCCGTCCCCACCAGTGTTGTACCCCAGTGTTTTACAGTGACAGAGCCATCCCCACCAGTACTGTATCCCAGTGTTATACAGTGACAGACCTGTCCCCACCAGTACTGTATCCCAGTGTTATACAGTGACAGACCTGTCCCCACCAGTACTGTACCCCAGTGTTATACAGTGACAGACCCATCCTCACCAATACTGTACCCCAGTGTTTTACAGTGACAGACCTGTCCCCACCAGTACTGTACCCCAGTGTTTTACAGTGACAGACCCATCCCCACCAGTACTGTATCGCAGTGTTATACAGTGACAGACCTGTCCCCACCAGTACTGTACCCCAGTGTTATACAGTGACAGACCCGTCCCCACCAGCACTGTACCCCAGTGTTATACAGTGACAGACCCGTCCCCACCAGTACTGTATCGCAGTGTTATACAGTGACAGACCCATCCCCATCAGTACTGTACCCCAGTGTTATACAGTGACAGACCCGTCCCCACCAGTACTGTACCCCAGTGTTATACAGTGACAGACCCGTCCCCACCAGTACTGTATCGCAGTGTTATACAGTGACAGACCTGTCCCCACCAGCACTGTACCCCAGTGTTATACAGTGACTGACCTGTCCCCACCAGTACTGTACCCCAGTGTTATACAGTGACAGACCCATCCCCACCAGTACTGCACCCGAGTGTTATACACCAACAGAGCTGTCCCCACCAGTACTGTACCCCAGTGTTATACAGTGACAGACCCATCCCCACCAGTACTCTATCCCAGTGTAATACAGTGATAGACCCGTACCCACCAGTACTGTACCCCAGTATGAGACAGTGACAGACCTGTCCACGCCAGTACTGTACCCCAGTGTTTTACAGTGACAGACCTGTCCCCACCAGTATTGTACCCCAGTGTTTTACACTGACAAATCTGTCCCCACCAGTACTGTAACCCAGTGTTTTACAGTGACAGACCTGTCCCCACCAGCACTGTACCCAGTGTTATACCGTGACAGACCCATCCCCACCAGTACTGTACTCCAGTGTTATACAGTGACTGGCCTGTCCCCACCAGTACTGTACCCCAGTTTTATACAGTGACAGACCCGTCCCCACCAGTACTGTACCCCAGTGTTATACAATGACAGACCAGTCCCCACCAGTACCGTACCCCAGTGTTATACAGTGACAGACCTGTCCCCACCAGTACTGTATCCCAGTGTTATACAGTGACAGACCTGTCCCCACCAGTACTGTACCCCAGTGTTATACAGTGACAGACCCATCCCCACCAGTACTGTACCCCATTGTTATACAGTGACAGACCCGTCCCCACCAGTACTGTACCCCAGTGTTTTACAGTGACAGAGCCATCCCCACCAGTACTGTATGCCAGTGTTATACAGTGACAGACCTGTCCCCACCAGTACTGTATCCCAGTGTTATACAGTGACAGACCTGTCCCCACCAGTACTGTACCCCAGTGTTATACAGTGACAGACCCATCCCCACCAATACTGTACCCCAGTGTTTTACAGTGACAGACCCGTCCCCACCAGTACTGTTACCCAATGTCATACAGTGACAGAGCCATCCCCACCAGTACTGTACCCCAGTGTTGTACAGTGACAGACCAGTCACCACCAGTACTGTACCCCAGTGTTATACAGTGACAGACCCATCCCCACCAGTACTGTACCCCAATGTTATACAGTGACAGACCTGTCCCCACCAGTGCTGTACCCCAGTGTTATACAGTGATAGACACGTCCCAACCAGTACTGTACCCCAGTGTTATACAGTGACTGACCCGTCCCCACCAGTACTGTGCCCCAGTGTTATACAGTGACTGACCAGTCCCCACCAGTAATGTACCACAGTGTTATACAGTGACAGGCCTGTCCCCACCAGTACTGTACCCCAGTGTTATACAGTGACAGACATGTCCCCACCAGTCCTGTACCCCAGTGTTATACAGAGACAGACCCGTCCCCACCAGTACTGTACCCCAATGTAATACAGTGACAGACCCGTCCCCACCAGCAATGTACCCCAGTGTTATACAGTGACTGACCTGTCTCCACCAGTACTGTACCACAGTGTTATACAGTGACAGACCTGTCCCCACCAGTACTGTACCCCAGTGTTTTACACTGACAAACCTGTCCCCGCCAGTACTGTACCCCAGTGTTATACAGTGATAGACCTGTCCCCACCAGTACTGTACCCCAGTGTTATGCAGTGACTGACCAGTCCCCACCAGTACTGTACCCCAGTCTTATACAGAGAGAGACCTGTCCCCACCAGTACTGTTCCCCAGTGTTATACAGAGACAGACCCTTCCCCACCAATACTGTACCCCAGTGTTATAGAGTGACAGACCTGTCCCCATCAGTACTGTACCCCAGTGTTATACAGTGACAGACCCATCCGCACCAGTACTGTACCCCAGTGTTATACAGTGACAGACCCATCCCCACCAGTACTGCACCCGAGTGTTATACACCAACAGAGCTGTCCCCACCAGTACTGTACCCCAGTGTTATACAGTGACAGACCCATCCCCACCAGTACTCTATCCCAGTGTAATACAGTGATAGACCCGTACCCACCAGTACTGTACCCCAGTATGAGACAGTGACAGACCTGTCCACGCCAGTACTGTACCCACGTGTTTTGCAGTGACAGACCTGTCCCCACCAGTATTGTACCCCAGTGTTTTACACTGACAAATATGTCCCCACCAGTACTGTAACCCAGTGTTTTACAGTGACAGACCTGTCCCCACCAGCACTGTACCCAGTGTTATACCGTGACAGACCCATCCCCACCAGTACTGTACTTCTGTGTTATACAGTGACTGGCCTGTCCCCACCAGTACTGTACCCCAGTTTTATACAGTGACAGACCCGTCCCCACCAGTACTGTACCCCAGTGTTATACAATGACAGACCAGTCCCCACCAGTACCGTACCCCAGTGTTATACAGTGACAGACCTGTCCCCACCAGTACTGTACCCCATTGTTATACAGTGACAGACCCGTCCCCACCAGTACTGTACCCCAGTGTTTTACAGTGACAGAGCCATCCCCACCAGTACTGTATCCCAGTGTCATACAGTGACAGAGCCATCCCCACCAGTACTGTACCCCAGTGTTGTACAGTGACAGACCAGTCACCACCAGTACTGTACCCCAGTGTTTTACAGTGACAGACCTGTCCCCACCAGTACTGTACCCCAGTGTTTTACAGTGACAGACCCATCCCCACCAGTACTGTATCGCAGTGTTATACAGTGACAGACCTGTCCCTACCAGTACTGTACCCCAGTGTTATACAGTGACAGACCCGTCCCCAACAGCACTGTACCCCAGTGTTATACAGTGACAGACCCGTCCCCACCAGTACTGTATCGCAGTGTTATACAGTGACAGACCCGTCCCCACCAGTACTGTATCGCAGTGTTATACAGTGACAGACCCATCCCCATCAGTACTGTACCCCAGTGTTATACAGTGACAGACCCGTCCCCACCAGTACTGTACCCCAGTGTTATACAGTGACAGACCCGTCCCCACCAGTACTGTATCGCAGTGTTATACAGTGACAGACCTGTCCCCACCAGCACTGTACCCCAGTGTTATACAGTGACTGACCTGTCCCCACCAGCACTGTACCCCAGTGTTATACAGTGACTGACCTGTCCCCACCAGTACTGTACCCCAGTGTTATACAGTGACAGACCCATCCCCACCAGTACTGCACCCGAGTGTTATACACCAACAGAGCTGTCCCCACCAGTACTGTACCCCAGTGTTATACAGTGACAGACCCATCCCCACCAGTACTCTTTCCCAGTGTAATACAGTGATAGACCCGTACCCACCAGTACTGTACCCCAGTGTTATACAGTGACAGACCTGTCCACGCCAGTACTGTACCCCAGTGTTTTACAGTGACAGACCTGTCCCCACCAGTATTGTACCCCAGTGTTTTACACTGACAAATCTGTCCCCACCAGTACTGTAACCCAGTGTTTTACAGTGACAGACCTGTCCCCACCAGCACTGTTCCCAGTGTTATACCGTGACAGACCCATCCCCACCAGTACTGTACTCCAGTGTTATACAGTGACTGGCCTGTCCCCACCAGTACTGTACCCCAGTTTTATACAGTGACAGACCCGTCCCCACCAGTACTGTACCCCAGTGTTATACAATGACAGACCAGTCCCCACCAGTACCGTACCCCAGTGTTATACAGTGACAGACCTGTCCCCACCAGTACTGTATCCCAGTGTTATACAGTGACAGACCTGTCCCCACCAGTACTGTACCCCAGTGTTATACAGTGACAGACCCATCCCCACCAGTACTGTACCCCATTGTTATACAGTGACAGACCCGTCCCCACCAGTACTGTACCCCAGTGTTTTACAGTGACAGAGCCATCCCCACCAGTACTGTATCCCAGTGTTATACAGTGACAGACCTGTCCCCACCAGTACTGTATCCCAGTGTTATACAGTGACAGACCTGTCCCCACCAGTACTGTACCCCAGTGTTATACAGTGACAGACCCATCCCCACCAATACTGTACCCCAGTGTTTTACAGTGACAGACCTGTCCCCACCAGTACTGTACCCCAGTGTTTTACAGTGACAGACCCATCCCCACCAGTACTGTATCGCAGTGTTATACAGTGACAGACCTGTCCCCACCAGTACTGTACCCCAGTGTTATACAGTGACAGACCCGTCCCCACCAGCACTGTACCCCAGTGTTATACAGTGCCAGACCCATCCCCACCAGTACTGTATCGCAGTGTTATACAGTGACAGACCCGTCCCCACCAGCACTGTACCCCAGTGTTATACTGTGACAAACCCGTCCCCACCAGTACTGTATCGCAGTGTTATACAGTGACAGGCCCGTCCCCACCAGTACTGTTCCCCAGTGTTATACAGTGACAGACCCGTCCCCACCAGCACTGTACCCCAGTGTTATACAGTGACAGACCCGTCCCCACCAGCACTGTACCCCAGTGTTATACAGTGACAGACCCGTCCCCACCAGTATTGTACCCCAGTGTTATACAGTGACAGACCTGTCTCCACCAAATCTCGCCTGCACGCTATTTTTTCTTTTTTCTGTCATGGGATGCGAGCGTCTCTGGCGAGGCCCAGCATTTGTTGCCCATCCCCAATTGCCGCCTTGAACTGAGTGTCTCGCTCGGCCATTTCAGAGGGGGCACTTAAGGGTCAACCACATCGCTGCGGGAGTCTGGAGTCACATGTAGGCCCAGACCGGGGTAAGGACGGCAGATTCCCTTCCCCAAAGGGGACATTCGTGAACCAGAGGGGTTTTTACAACAATCCATGATGGTCGCCATGGTCACCATGATTGAGACGAGCTTTATAATTCCAGATTTATTAAATGAATTTAAATTCCAGCAGCTGCTATGTTCTGATTTGCACCCCTGTCCCCCAGAACATTCACCTGAGCCCCTGGATTACTCATCCAGCGTCCAAACTGTTTAATCATTTTAAAGACCTCAGGCATATCACTCCTCAGTCTTCCCTTTTCTGGGGAACATTTCTTCAGCCTGTTGAACTTTACCTGACTCTCTGTCCTGGTACAATTCAGCTGAATGATTTTATGACCCATCCCGAGTATCTTTTACATCCCCCCGCCTTTTGTTTATTGTCTGGTAACCAGAACCCTCTCAATACACCATTCAGCAGCTGCCGATGTAGATTAGGTTTAATCTGGTATCTTCATGCTCTGCAGAGATGAAGAGACACTATAAAGAGGACCGGCTGCGGGAGAAAGAGAATGTTCCGGAGAGGAAAATCGAGGAAGACAGTCCGGTAAGTGGCAGGGTCGCAAATTCCTCCCACTCCCACCCTGATGGCACTGACCATGTGCCACCCCCAGGGTCAGCAAGACAGCAAGTGTGCACCGGATATCCAGCCACAAGGGGCTTCACAGTTAAACTTGGCAACAACACACATGCGAGGCTCAAGCTGCGGGGAGCTGGTGGGATAGTATGCGGAAGATGGAATAAAAATCTGTGTTCTCCCAATCCTGGACTTACCACTGTATAACACTGGGGTACAGTACTGGTGGGGACAGGTATGTCACTGTATAACACTGGGGTACAGTGCTGGTGGGGACAGATCTGTCACCATAACACTGGGGTACAGTTCTGGTGGGGACAGGTCTGTCACTGTATAACACTGGGGTACAGTACTGGTGGGGTCAGGTCTGTCACTGTATAACACTGGGGTACGGTACTGGTGGGGTCAGGTCTGTCACTGTATAACACTGGGGTACAGTACTGGTGGGGACGGGTCTGTCACTGTATAACACTGGGGTACAGTACTGGTGGGGACGGGTCTGTCACTGTATAACACTGGGGTACAGTACTGGTGGGGTCAGGTCTGTCACTGTATAACACCGGGGTACAGTTCTGGTGGGGTCAGGTCTGTCACTGTATAACACTGGGGTACAGTACTGGTGGGGTCAGGTCTGTCACTGTATAACACTGGGGTACAGTACTGGTGAGGACGGGTCTGTCACTGTATAACACTGGGGTACAGTACTGGTGGGGATGGGTCTGTCACTGTATAACACTGGGGTACAGTACTGGTGAGGACGGGTCTGTCACTGTATAACACTGTGGTACAGTACTGGTGGGGTCAGGTCTGTCACTGTATAGCACTGGGGTACAGTACTGGTGGGGACAGGTCTGTCACTGTATAACACTGGGGTACAGTACTGGTGAGGACGGGTCTGTCACTGTATAACACTGGGGTACAGTACTGGTGGGGACAGGTCTGTCACTGTATAACACTGGGGTACAGTACTGGTGAGGACGGGTCTGTCACTGTATAACACTGGGGTACAGTACTGGTGGGGACAGGTCTGTCACTGTATAACACTGGGGTACAGTACTGGTGGGGACGTGTCTGTCACTGTATAACACTGGGGTACAGTACTGGTGGGGACGTGTCTGTCACTGTATAACACTGGGGTACAGTACTGGTGAGGACGGGTCTGTCACTGTATAACACTGGGGTACAGTACTGGTGGGGACAGGTCTGTCACTGTATAACACTGGGGTACAGTACTGGTGGGGACGTGTCTGTCACTGTATAACACTGGGGTACAGTACTGGTGGGGACGTGTCTGTCACTGTATAACACTGGGGTACAGTACTGGTGGGGACAGGTCTGTCACTGTATAACACTGGGGTACAGTACTGGTGGGGACGGGTCTGTCACTGTATAACACTGGGGTACAGTACTGGTGGGGACAGGTCTGTCACTGTATAACACTGGGGTACATTACTGGTCATTATATATGACCAGTAGTGCAGGGAGTGGTGTAAATTTCCAATCCTGACTGAGTCTCCTGTATCCAGCGTCTCACACGTTTCCTCAACTGCACGCTGACCAGTGTTTATCTCCCTTCAGCGATTCCGGGATACCAGTCAGTACGTCTTGGGGGAGCTCACTGCCCTGGAGAGTGAACAGAAGCAGATCGACACCCGGGCAGCAGTGGTGGAGAAGGAACTGCGGAGCATCATGGAGACAGGTAAGTGACAGCTGCTTATAGCCGGGGAAGAGGGGATACTCGGTTTCTGCCGTCTTTAGCCCCCTGCAAGTTCAACACAACCAGTCAAACTTATTGTCAGTTTAAATTCTCAATTAAAAGAAATTCTAAATCATCATAAAAGCTTAAGTCAGCTATGCTAAGATAAAGCATCGTCCCCCTTCGACTGAAGAAAGATATCTCAGAATAAAACATACACAGCTATATTGTAGCAGAAGTGAACTCATTGCAGAGTCTACCTCTCTCAGAATTTAGAATTCTATAGGGAAGAATTCTAGGGGAGTTAAGGTCCATGAGGTTTACAGAGTGAGCCTACAATTTTTATTATTATTACTTAATAATACTTTATTCTAAGCTTAAATATTGGGTTATATTATGATATATTGAATATTACAAGGTGTAAATGCAAGATAAACTCATTCGTCTATCTATAAATACAAAGTAGAAATTTACTTAAAAGTAAATGAAAGGTTCAAATCCACTTAGAAATACATACAGGATATTCAAATATAGAAACACAAAATAGGAGCAGGAGTCAGTTATTTGACCCTTGGAGCCTGCTCATGGTTGACCCTCTATCTCAACGCCATATTCCCATGCTCTCCCCATACCCCTTGATGCCTTTAGAGTCTAGAAATCAATCTATTTCCTTCTTAAATATGTTCAGTGACTTGGCCTCCGCAGCGCTCTGTGGTAGAGAATTCCACAGGTTCACCACCCTCTGTGTGAAGAGGTTTCTCCTCATCTCAGTCCTAAATGGTCTACCCTGTATCCTGAGACTGTGACCCCTTGTTCTAGACCCTCCCTCCCCCCAAGCCAGAGGAACCATCATCCCTGCATCCAATCTCTTCAGCACCGTCAGAATTTTACATGTTTCAATGAGATCTCCTCTCGTTCTTCTAAACTCCAGTGAATACAGGCCTAGTCGGCCCAATCTCTCCTCATACAACAATCCTGCCATCCCAGGAATCAGCCTGCTGAACCTTTGCTGCTCTCTCTCTATGACAAGTATATCCTTTCCTAGGTAAGGAGACCAAAACTACACACAATACTCCAGGTGTGGTCTCACCAAGGCCCAGTACAGCTGCAGTGAGACATCCTTGCTCCTGTATTGAGTCCTCTCGCAATGAAGGCCAACATACCATTTGCCTTCCTAACTGCTTGCTACACCTGCATGTTTGCTTTCAGTGACTAGTGTACAAAGACACCCAGGTCCCTTTCTACATCAACGTTTCCAAATCTATCAGCATTTAAATAATATTCTGCCATTCTATTTTTCCTACCAAAGCGGATAACCTCACACTTACCCACATTATACTGCATCTGCCATGTATTTGCCCACTCACTCAACCTGTCTAAATCACCATAAAGCCTCGTAACATCCTCCTCATTGCTTATATTCCCACTATGTTTTGTGTCATCAGCAAACTTGGAAATATTATATTTGGATCCCTCATCCAAATCAGTGATATATATTATGAATAGCTGGGGCCCCAGCACTGATCCCTGCGGTACCCCACTAGTCACCGCCTGCCACTCCGAAAAGACCTGTATATTCCTACTCTCTCTTTCCTGTCTGCTAACCAATTCTCAACCCATGCCAATATATTACCCCCAATCCCATGTGTGTTAGTTTTACACAAACCTCTTATGTGGGACTTTATCGAAAGCTTTCTGAAAATCCAAATACACCACATCTACTGGTTTTCCCTTATCTATTCTGCTAGTTACATCCTCAAAAAACTCCAATAGGTGTGTCAAACATGATTTTCCCTTTCATAAATCTATGTTGACTTTGTCTGATCCCGTTGATATTTTCTAAGTGTCCTGTTATCACATCCTTTATAATAGACTCTAGCATTTTCCCTACTACTGATGTTAGGCTAACTGGTCTGTAATTCACTGTTTTCAGTGCAACACCCTGCTCTCTTGCCCACATGTCCGTCCTTGGCCTGCTGCATTGTTCCAGTGAAGCCCAACGCAAACTGGAGGAACAGCACCTCATCTTCCGACTAGGCACCTTACAGCCTTCCGGACTGAATATTGAGTTCAACAACTTCAGACCATGAACTCTCTCCTCCCTCTAGACTCCTTTTAAATCCAGTTTTCATTTATGTATTTTTATATTTATTTTTTTATATATATTTAATGATTTGATCATTTTGTTTATCCTTTTTCCCCAAACACCACCCCCCTCCCCGACAGGCCCATCTGTCCCTTGTGTCTATGTTGTGCTTTCACACGGCGCTGACCCTTGTTCTGCTATTAACACATTCCGCTATCTTACCTTAATGCCGCTATCAGCACCTTCTTTAGTCTTTAACACTTCCATTGACGCTCCCTTTGTCTTGTGTCCATGACATCTCTGTCAATCTCTCCTGAGCTCTCGCCTCCCCCGACCTTCCATTTTACTAGAGCCCCTCTTAAACTGTGTAAAACCCATCATATTTCTACCTCTCTTCAGCTCTGAAGAAGAGTCACACGGACTCGAAACGTTAACTGTCTTTCTCTCTCCACTGATGCTGCCGGACCCGCTGAGTTTTCCCAGCATTTCCTGTTTGTATTTATATGACACGTTACACATTAAACAAACAGCGGATAGTTTATAACTCTCAATCAAAAGTATAACGCTTAGTATAACTACTGTCCGTGTCTCGGTTCGGGTGCTAACGGTACAAGATCACACCTCTGATAGCCACGCAAAGCTGACTGACTTGTTCAGCTAACTCTCGAAAGAAAATCTGTTGCCTTAAGAATAACCTAACCATTGTCTGTCTGTCTGTTAGAGCCTTTTTGTCTGAGTGTTTCACAAGGATCGAAAGAACGTGTTTTTCCCAGACACAGAGCTATCGCTTCTCTCTGTTTGGAAAAGCCTTTCTCGAGGCTCTTTGTGCCCACGTGTGTTGTGTAATTTTTCTCCCAAGGATTTTTAGCTGTGATTCTCACTGAGTTCAAATTTTTAACACCTTCGTTGACTGGGTCAATTTCTGAGCAAGGAGAGAGACTGGGGAAGAGTGGGCAAGGCGGTGGGGGGGGGGGGTTGGAGAGCAAGGGAGGGTGGGGGTTCTCTGAGAGGGGGGCAGAGGGGTGAGGGGGAACGGAGGGCAGAGCTGGAGGTGGGGGCGAGAAGGGAGGGTTGGGGAGAAGGGTGAGGGATAGAGGAGGGAAGAGGGGAGATTCGGAGGGGAGAATGGAGGGTGGGGAGGGGGAAAGGAGGGGAGGGGAGAGGGGAGGTTGGAAGGAGGGTAAGGGAGAAGGAAGTTCGGAGACGATGGGGTCTGGACTAGAGATGGAGGGAAAGGGCAGGTTGAGGTTGGTGGGTGAGAGGAGAAGGAGGGAGGATTGGAGGGGAGGGGGAGAGGAGAGGGGGGTGTTGAAGGACTAGAGATGGAGGGAAAGGGCAAGTTGAGGTTGGTGGGTGAGAGGGGAAGGAGGGAGGATTGGAGGGGAGGGGGAGAGGAGTTGGGGGTGTTGAAGGACTAGAGATGGAGGGAAAGGGCAAGTTGAGGTTGGTGGGTGAGAGGGGAAGGAGGGAGGATTGGAGGGGAGGGGGAGAGGAGTTGGGGGTGTTGAAGGACTAGAGATGGAGGGAAAGGGCAAGTTGAGGTTGGTGGGTGAGAGGGGAAGGAGGGTACAGGGGAGAGGAGAGGGGGACGTTGAAGAGGAGAGGGAAGGGGAGAGGCCAGGATTGGGGAGGGAGGCCATTTGCGAGAGAGGGTAGGAAAGCAGAGAGGGTGGGAGAGAGTGCAAGGGAAGAGGAAAGAAAGGACATCACTGCATCTGACCATCCCGTGTATCTCCGTGTAAGTGTGGAGTAACTACCCTCACACCATCTCCGTGTGTGTGTGTGTGTGTGTGTGTGAGAGAGAGAGAGAAGTCTGTGTGAGTGTGGAGCAACTGTGTCCTCACACTCACCCTCACACTGTCTCTGTCTGTGTGTGTGTGTGTGTGTGTCTGTGTGTGTGAGAGTGTGTGTGTGAGAGAGAGAAAAGTCAGTGTGGGTGGAGTAACTGCGTGTCCTCACACTCACCCTCACACTGTCTCTGTGTGTGTGTGTGTGTGTGTGTGTGTGAGAGAGAGAAGTCTGTGTGAGTGTGGAGTAACTGTGTCCCCTCACACTCACCCTCACACTGTCTCCCTGTGTATCTGAGATGTCGGGTGCTGTTCTCAGTGTGTGT
>JANJGN010001774.1:107500-108588 GCA_026770705.1 Isurus oxyrinchus
AGACGGTGGGGGGAGGGGGCGGAATGTGGAACTCGCTCCCAGGGGGGGGGAGTGGTCGAGGTGAATGGGGTCGATGCATTTAAGAGGGAAGCTGGATAAACACATGAGGGAGAGAGGAGCAGAAGGATGTGCTGATGTGGGGTGGGGGGGCAGATGAACACGGGGTTGGGAGGAGGCACGTGTGGGGCCCAGAGCACATGGGCCGAATGGCCAGTTTCTGCGCCACGGATGTGAGGTAAATAATTCTTTGCTTTCTCCCCACTCACTCACCCCCTCCCCCCACCACCTTCTCCCTCCTTCCAGGGCCGAAGAGGAGGATGCGCGATTGGAGCGAGGGCTGGAGCACAGGCGTCAGAAGTACAGCCGCCGGGAGAAGTGTGTGATAAACTGAGCGAGAAGAGGAGAGAGAGAGAGAGAGATAGAGAGAGATCGAGATCGAGAGAGAGAGAGAGAGAAACAGGACAAGAGCTGACTGCCGAGTTGGTCCATTCGGCGCCATTTGGGAGGTTGATGCTCGACGATGCCAATAGCTCTCGCCTGCTTCCCCAACCCCCACAACCCCCCCCACCCCAACTCGCCCCTTCCCGGGAAGCTGAGGCGATAGCGAACTCAGTTGGGCGTGCGTCACCGCCCCCCCCCCCCAGCGGCTGGTGTCTCTGAGACGGCGAGCGATGGGAATGGGCGGTTGGGGGGGGGGGGGGGGGCGAGAGATGCCATTTTTTGCCTCAGTTTCTCCCTACGTGCTGCTTCAACTCCCCACTACCCCACACCCACCGCCCTCCTCCCCACTCCACAATCCCCCCCTTCCCCTCTCTCCCCCCCTCCCACTCCCCCCTCCCCCCCCTCCGACGCCACTGGGGATCTCGGATTGATGTGAGTTGGCGCGTTCTGTCAGTCGCCGTGGCGACCGCTGCTTTCTGTCGCCGTGGCGGAGCCTGGCTTGCGCCAAGAGGAGGAGGTGGGGAGGGTTGAGGGGGTTGCTGTTGCGGGGGGGAAGGGGGATGGGGGGGGGTGGGGAGGGGGAGAGGGAGGGTAGTGGCGCTGGGTATTGGCCACAGAGGTCGTCACCATCTCCGGGCCCTTGAGTG
>JANJGN010001775.1:0-2500 GCA_026770705.1 Isurus oxyrinchus
AGGGCAGAGGGAGAGAGAATGGATGGAGGCAGAGGGCAGAGAGAGAGGCATAGGGCACAAAGAAAGAGATGAGGGGGAGGGAGTCAGAGGGCAGAGAGAGAGAGAATGAGGGAGTCAGAGGGCAGGTAGAGCGGGGGGGGCCGAGGGAGGAGCAAAGGGCAGGAGAAAGGACAGAGGCAGAGGGCAGAGAGAGAGCTAGAGTGAGGGGGAGGCAGAGGCCAGAGAGAGAGCGAGAGAGAGGGAGGGAGACAGAGGGCAGAGAGAGAGAGGGAGGCAGAGGAGCGAGAGAGAGAGAGGGAGGCAAAGGGCAGAGAGAGAGAGGCAGAGGGCAGAGAGAGAGAGAGAGGCAGAGGACAGAGAGAGAGCGAGGGGATGGCAATGGGGCAGAGAGGAGACAGAGGCAGAGGGCAGAGAAAGAGCGAGAGAGGGGGGGGGGAGGCAGAGGGCAAGAGGGAGAGAGAGAGAGAGAGGCAGAGGGCAGAGAGAGAGAGAGGCCAGAAAAGAGAGGCAGAGGACAGAGAGCCCGAGAGAGAGTGAGGCAGAGTGAGGCAGAGAGAAAGAGAGAAAGCGGAGAGAGGGGGCAGGCAAGAGGGCAGAGAGTGGGGAGGCATTGGAGGGCAGAGAGCAAGAGAGAGGCAGAGGGCAGAGGGCAGAGAGTGAGAGGAAGAGCGCAGAGGGCAGAAAGAGAGAGAGAGAGATAGGCAGAGGGCAAGAGGGGAGAGAGAGGGCAGAGAGAGAGACACACAGAGGGCAGAGATTGAGAGAGAGATAGGCAGATGGCAGAGAGAGAGAGAGTGGGAGTGAGTCAGAGGGCAGAGAGACCATGAAGGAGGCACAGGGCAGAGAGAGAGAGGCAGAGGGCAGAGAGGAGAGAGAGAGGCAGAGGCAGAGAGAGGAAGAGGGAGGCAGAGGGCAGAGGAGAGCGAGAGAGAGAGAGCGAGGCAGAGGACAGAGAGAGGCACAGGGCAGAGGGGAGAGAGAGGGCAGAGAGTGAGAGGGCAGAGAGAGAGGGAGGCAGGGCGCAGAGAGAGAGGGAGGGCAGATGGGAGGGCAGAGGGCAGAGAGGGAGGGCAGAGGGAGAGGGCAGAGAGACAGTGTGGCAGAGGTCAGAGAGAGAGAGGCAGAGGGCAGAGAGAGAGAGAGGCAGAGGGTACAGAGAAAGAGAGAGAGGGAGAGAGGCAGAGGGCAGAGAGAGAGAGAGATGGGGGGAGGCACAGGGCAGAGAGAGAGAGAGAGAGAGGGCAGAGAGAGAGAGGCTGAGGACAGAGGGCAGAGAGAGAGATGGGGAGGCAGAAGGCTGAGAGAGATGGAGGCAGACGGCAGAGAGAGAGCGAATGAGGGGGGGCAGAGTGCAGAGAGAGAAAGGCAGAGGGCAGAGGGAGAGAGAGTGAGAGAGGCAGAGGGCATAATGAAAGAGAGAGGGTGAGGGAGTCAGAGGGCAGAGAGAGAGCGAGGGAGGCAAAGGGCAGAGAAAGACAGAGGCAGAGAGCAGAGAGGGAGCTAGAGAGAGGGGGGGAGGCAGAGGCCAGAGACAGAGCGAGAGAGAGGGAGGGAGGCAGAGGGCAGAGAGAGAGAGGGAGGCAGAGAGCAGAGAGCGAGAGGGAGGCAGAGGGCAGAGAGAGAGCGAGGGAGGCAAAGGGCAGAGAGAGAGAGGCAGAGGGCAGAGAGAGAGAGAGGCAGAGGACAGAGAGAGAGAGCGAGGGAGGCAAAGGGCAGAGAGAGACGGAGGCAGAGGGCAGAGAGAGAGCGAGAGAGAGGGGGGGAGGCAGAGGGCAGAGAGAGAGAGAGAGGCAGAGGACAGAGAGAGAGCGCGAGAGAGAGAGTGAGGCAGAGGACAGAGAGAAAGCGAGAAAGAGGGGGCAGGCAGAGGGCAGAGAGGGGGGAGGCAGAGGGCAGAGAGCAAGAGAGAGGCAGAGGGCAGAGGTCAGAGAGTGAGAGGAAGAGAGCAGAGGGCAGAGAGACAGAGAGAGAGATAGGCAGAGGGCAGTGGGGAGAGAGGGCAGAG
Organism: Isurus oxyrinchus; assembly: GCA_026770705.1. Taxonomy (NCBI): domain Eukaryota; kingdom Metazoa; phylum Chordata; class Chondrichthyes; order Lamniformes; family Lamnidae; genus Isurus; species Isurus oxyrinchus. The sequence goes on from JANJGN010001775.1 coordinate 2,006, forward strand.
AGAGAGAGAGAGAGACACAGAGGGCAGAGAGTGAGAGAGAGATAGGCAGTGGGCAGAGGGCAGAGAGAGAGAGAGTGGGAGTGAGTCAGAGGGCAGAGAGAGCACGAAGGATGCACAGGGCAGAGAGAGAGAGGCAGAGGGCAGAGAGAGAGAGAGGCAGAGGGCAGAGAGAGAAAGAGGGAGGCAGAGGGCAGAGAGAGAGGGAGAGAGGCAGAGGGCAGAGAGAGAGAGAGGCAGAGGACAGAGAGAGAGCACGAGAGAGAGAGTGAGGCAGAGGACAAAGAGAGAGCGAGAGAGAGAGGGGTGCGGCAGAGGGCAGAGAGAGAGAGAGGGAGGCAGAGGGCAGAGAGAGAGAGGCAGACGCAGAGGGCAGAGAGAGAAAGAGAGATAGGCACAGGGCAGAGGGGAGAGAGAGGGCAGAGAGAGAGAGGGCCGAGAGAGAGGGAGGCAGGGCGCAGAGAGAGAGGGAGTGCAGAGGGCAGATGGGAGGGCAGA
>JANJGN010001775.1:7500-108584 GCA_026770705.1 Isurus oxyrinchus
GGAGGCAGAGCACAGAGAGAGAGAGACACAGAGGGCAGAGAGAGAGGGAGGCAGAGGGCAGAGAGAGAGAGAGGGAGAGAGAGGCAGAGGACAGAGAGAGAGCGCAAGAGAGAGGGGGGCAGAGGACAGAGAGAGAGGGAGGGCAGAGGGCAGAGGGGAGAGAGAGGGCAGAGAGAGAGAGGGCAGAGGGAGAGGGGGTGGCAGAGGGCAGAGAGAGAGAGAGAGAGAGTGAGGGAGAGGGCAGAGAGAGAGAGAGAAGGAGAGAGAGGCAGAGGACAGAGAGAGCGTGAGAGAGAGAGGGAGGCAGAGGACAGAGAGAGAGAGAGAGGCAGAGGGCAGAAAGGGAGAGAGAGGCAGAGGGCAGAGGGCAGAGAGAGAGAGTTAGGCAGAGGGCAGAGGGGAGAGAGAGAGACAGAGGGCAGAGAGAGAGAGAGTGGGAGGCAGAGGGCTGAGACAGAGTGAGAGACCGAGAGAGGGAGAGGGAGAGAGAGAGCGGGGCAGAGGGCAGAGAGAGATCGAGAAAGAGAGGGTGAGGCAGAGGGCAGCGAGGGCGGGCAGCGGGCAGCGAGGGAGGGCAGAGGGCAGAGAGAGAGAGACGCAGAGGGCTGAGGGAGAGGGCAGAGAGAGAGGGAGGCAGAGGGCAGAGAGAGAGGGAGGCAGAGGGCAGATGTGAGGGTAGAGGGCAGAGAGGGAGGGCAGAGGGCAGAGGGCAGACAGGGCTGAGAGTGAGGGCAGAGAGAGGGCAGAGAGAGAGTGAGAGTGGCAGAGGGCACAGTGAAAGAGAGGGGGAGGGAGGCAAAGGGCAGAGAGAGACAGAGGCAGAGGGCAGAGAGTGAGCGAGAGAGAGGGGGGGAGTCAGAGGGCAGAGAGAGAGAGAGGGAGGCAGAGAGCAGAGAGAGGGAGGCAGAGAGCAGAGAGAGGGTGAGGGAGGCAGAGGGCAGAGAGAGAGAGAGAGGCAGAGGGCAGAGAGAGAGATAGAGAGGCAGAGGACAGAGAGAGAGCGCGAGAGAGAGAGTGAGGCAGAGGACAGAGAGAAAGTGAGAGAGGGGGGGAGGCAGAGGGGGGAGGCAAAGGGCAGAGAGCGAGAGAGAGGCAGAGGGCAGAGAGAGAGAGGCAGAGAGCAGAGGGCAGAGAGAGAGAGATAGGCAGCGGGCAGAGGGGAGAGAGAGGGCAGAGATTGAGAGAGAGACACAGAGGGCAGAGAGAGAGAGAGAGATAGGCAGAGGGCAGACGGCAGAGAGAGAGAGAGAGAGGGAGTGAGTCAGAGGGCAGAGAGAGAGCGAGGGAGGCAAAGGGCAGAGAGAGAGAGGCAGAGGGCACAGAGAGAGAGAGAGGCAGAGGGCAGAGAGAGAGAGAGGGAGGCAGAGGGCAGAGAGACAGAGAGATGGAGGCAGAGGGCAGAGAGAGAGATAGAGGCAGAAATCACAGAGCGAGCGCGAGAGAGGGAGAGTGAGGCAGAGGACAGAGAGAGAGCGAGAAAGAGAGGGCGGAGGCAAAGGGCAGAGAGAGAGGGAGGCAGAGGGCAGAAAGAGAGAGAGAGAGAGTGAGAGTGAGTCAGAGGGCAGAGAGAGAGAGGACAGAGAGAGAGGGAGGCAGAGGGCAGATAGAGAGGGAGGGCAGAGGGCAGATGGGAGGGCAAGGGCAGAGAGGGAGGGCAGAGAGCAGAGAGGGCAGAGGGCAGAGGGCAAAGGGCAGAGAGGGCAGAGGGCAGAGAGGGCAGAGATAGAGCGAGGGAGGCAAAGGGGAGAGAGAGACAGAGGCAGAGGGCAGAGAGAGAGCGAGAGAGAGGGGGGAGGCAAAGGGCAGAGAAAGAGAGAGGGAGGCAGAGAGCAGAGACAGAGAGGGAGGCAGAGGGCAGAGAGAGAGCGTGGGAGGCAAAGTGCAGAGAGAGAGAGGCAGAGGGAGAGAGAGAGAGTGAGAGTCAGAGGGCAGAGAGAGAGAGAGAGAGAGGCAGAGGACAGAGAGAGAGCGTGAAAGAGAGAGTGAGGCAGAGGGCAGAGAGAAAGTGAGAGAGAGGGGGGCGGCAGAGGGCAGGGAGGGGCGGATGCAGAGGGCAGAGAGCGAGAGAGAAGCAGAGAGCAGAGGGCAGAGAGAGAGAGATAGAGCGCAGAGGGCAGAGAGAGAGAGGGAGGCAGAGGGCAGAGTGTGAGAGAGAGATAGGCAGAGGGCAGAGAGAGAGACGGAATGAGTCAGAGGGCAGAGTGAGAGCGAGGGAGGCAATGGGCAGAGAGAGGCAGAGGACAGAGAGAAAGCGAGAGAGAGGCAGGAGGCAGAGGGCAGAGAGAGAGAGAGAGGCAGAGGACAGAGAGAGAGCGCGAGAGAGAGAGAGGCAGAGGGCAGAGGGCAGAGGGCGGAGAGAGAGAGGCAGAGCGCAGAGGTCAGAGAGAGAGGCAGAGTGCAGAAAGCAGAGAGAGAGAGAGAGAGGCAGAGGGCAGAGAGAGAGACTGAGAGAGGCAGAGGGCAGAGAGAGAGAGAGAGAGAGAGGCAGAGGACAGAGAGAGAGCGCAAGAGAGAGAGAGAGGCAGAGGGCAGAGGGCAGAGGGCAGAGAGAGAGAGGCAGAGCGCAGAGGGCAGAGAGAGAGAGGCAGAGTGCAGAGGGCAGAGAGAGAGAGAGAGAGAGGCAGAGGGCAGACAGAGAGAGGCAGAGGGCAGAGAGAGAGAGAGGGAGAGAGAGGCAGAGGACAGAGAGAGAGCGCAAGAGAGAGGGCGGCAGAGGACAGAGAGGGGCAGAGGGCAGCGGGGAGAGAGAGGGCAGAGAGAGTGAGGGCAGAGAGAGAGGCAGAGGGCAGCGAGGGAGGGCAGAGTGCAGCGAGGGAGGGCAGAGTGCAGCGAGGGAGGGCAGAGGGCAGCGAGGGAGGGCAGAGGGCAGCGAGGGAGGGCAGAGGGCAGCGAGGGAGGGCAGAGGGCAGCGAGGGAGGGCAGAGGGCAGAGAGAGAGTGAGAGATAGAGAGAGGCAGAGGGCAGAGAGAGAGAGAGAGAGAGAGAGTGAGAAAGGGAGGCAGAGGGCAGAGAGTGAGACACATAGAGGGCAGAGAGAGAGAGAGAGAGAGTGTCAGAGTGAACAGAGAAAGAGAGAAAGGGAGGGAGGCAGAGGGCAGAGAGAGAGAGAGAGAGAGAGAGGGAGGCAGAGGGCAAAGAGAGAGAGAGAGAGAAGGAGAGAGAGGCACATTACAGAGTGAGACCGTGAGAGAGAGAGGGAGGCAGAGGACAGAGAGAGAGAGAGAGGCTGAGGGCAGAGGGTAGAGACAGAGAGAGAGAGAGAGGGAGAGAGAGGCAGAGGACATAGAGAGAGCGCAAGAGAGAGCGGGAGGCAGAGGACAGAGAGAGAGAAAGAGGCAGTGGGCAGAGTGAGAGAGAGGGCAGAGAGAGAGGGAGGCAGAGGGCAGACAGAGAGGGAGGGCAGAGGGCACATCGGATGGCAAGGGCAGAGAGAGAGGGCAGAGGGCAGAGGGCAAAGGGCAGAGAGGGCAAAGGGCAGAGAGGGCAAAGGGCAGAGAGGGCAAAGGGCAGAGAGGGCAGAGAGAGAGGGAGGGCAGAGGGCAGATGGGAGGGCAAGGGCAGAGAGGGAGGGCAGAGAGCAGAGAGGCCAGAGGGCAGAGGGCAAAGGGCAGAGGGCAAAGGGCAGAGAGGGCAAAGGGCAGAGAGGGCAGAGAGAGAGGGAGGGCAGATGGGAGGGCAAGGGCATAGAGGGAGGGCAGAGGGCAGAGGGCAGAGGGCAAAGGGCAGAGGGCAAAGGGCAGAGGGCAAAGGGCAGAGAGGGCAGAGAGAGAGAGGGCAGAGAGAGAGAGGGCAGAGAGAGAGAGGGCAGAGAGAGAGAGGGCAGAGAGAGAGAGGGCAGAGAGAGAGAGGCAGGGGGAAGAGAGAGAGGGAGGAGAGGGAGAGAGGGCAGAGAGAGAGGGAGTCAGAGGGCAGCGCGGGAGGGCAGAGGGCAGTGAGGGCAGACGGCAGAGGGCAAAGGACAGAGAGGGCAGAGTGCAGAGAGAGAGAGATAGGCAGAGGGCTGATGGGAGAGAGAGGGCAGAGGGAGAGGGGGTGGCAGAGGGCAGAGAGAGAGAGAGAGAGAGTGAGGGAGAGGGCAGAGAGAGAGAGAGAGAGAAGGAGAGAAAAGCACAGGACAGAGAGAGAGCATGAGAGAGAGAGGGAGAGAGAGAGCGGGGCAGAGGGCAGAGAGAGAGAGAGAGAGAGAGAGAAAGAGAGAGAGAGACAGAGGGCAGAGAGAGAGAGAGGGCAGAGATAGAGAGAGGGAGGCAGAGGGCTGAGACAGAGTGAGAGACCGAGAGAGGGAGAGGGAGAGAGAGAGCGGGGCAGAGGGCAGATAGAGATCGAGAAAGAGAGGGTGAGGCAGAGGGCAGCGAGGGAGGGCAGGGGGCAGCGAGGGAGGGCAGAGGGCAGCGAGAGAGACGCAGAGGGCTGAGGGAGAGGGCAGAGAGAGAGGGAGGCAGAGGGCAGAGAGAGACGGAGGCAGAGGGCAGATGTGAGGGTAGAGGGCAGAGAGGGAGGGCAGAGGGCAGAGGGCAGACAGGGCTGAGAGTGAGGGCAGAGAGAGGGCAGAGAGAGAGTGAGAGTGGCAGAGGGCACAGTGAAAGAGAGGGGGAGGGAGTCAGAGGGCAGAGAGAGAGCGAGGGAGGAAAAGGGCAGAGAGAGACAGAGGCAGAGGGCAGAGAGAGCGCGAGAGAGAGGGGGGGAGTCAGAGGGCAGAGAGAGAGAGAGGGAGGCAGAGAGCAGAGAGAGAGCGAGGGAGGCAAAGGGCAGAGAGAGAGAGGCAGAGGGCAGAGAGAGAGAGAGAGAGAGGTAGAGGGCAGAGAGAGGGTGAGGGAGGCAGAGGGCAGAGAGAGAGAGGCAGAGGGCAGAGAGAGAGAGGCAAAGAGCAGAGGGCAGAGAGAGAGAGAGATAGGCAGCGGGCAGAGGGGAGAGAGAGGGCAGAGAGAGAGAGACACAGAGGGCAGAGAGAGAGAGAGAGATAGGCAGAGGGCAGAGAGAGAGAGAGAGGGAGTGAGTCAGAGGGCAGAGAGAGAGCGAGGGAGGCAAAGGGCAGAGAGAGAAAGGCAGAGGGCAGAGAGAGAGAGAGGCAGAGGGCAGAGAGTGAGAGAGAGATAGGGAGAGGGCAGAGAGAGAGAGTGAGAGGGAGTGAGTCAGAGGGCAGAGAGAGAGCGAGGGAGGCAAAGGGCAGAGAGAGAAAGGCAGAGGAAAGAGAGAGAGAGAGAGGCAGAGGGTAGAGAGAGAGAGAGAGGCAGAGGACAGAGAGAGAGAGAGAGGCAGAGGGCAGAGAGAGGGTGAGGGAGGCAGAGGGCAGAGAGAGAGAGAGAGAGAGAGTGAGAGTGAGTCAGAGGGCAGAGAGAGAGAGAGAGGACAGAGAGAGAGGGAGGCAGAGGGCAGATAGAGAGGGAGGGCAGAGGGCAGATGGGAGGGCAGAGAGTGAGGGCAGAGAGCAGAGAGGGCAGAGGGCAGAGGGCAAAGGGCAGAGAGGGCAAAGGGCAAAGAGGGCAGAGGGCAGAGAGGGCAGGGATAGAGCGAGGGAGGCAAAGGGGAGAGAGACAGAGGCAGAGGGCAGAGAGAGAGCGAGTGAGAGGGGGGAGGCAGAGGGCAGAGAAAGAGAGAGGGAGGCAAAGTGCAGAGAGAGAGAGGCAGAGGGAGAGAGAGAGAGTGAGAGTCAGAGGGCAGAGAGAGAGAGAGAGGCAGAGGACAGAGAGAGAGCGCGAGAGAGAGTGTGAGGCAGAGGACAGAGAGAAAGTGAGAGAGAGGGGGGAGGCAGAGGGCAGAGTGTGAGAGAGAAGCAGAGAGCAGAGGGCAGAGAGAGAGAGATAGAGCGCAGAGGGCAGAGAGAGAGAGGGAGGCAGTGGGCAGAGTGTGAGAGAGAGATAGGCAGAGGGCAGAGAGAGAGAGGGAATGAGTCAGAGGGCAGAGTGAGAGCGAGGGAGGCAATGGGCAGAGAGAGGCAGAGGACAGAGAGAAAGCGAGAGAGAGGCAGGAGGCAGAGGGCAGAGAGAGAGAGAGGCAGAGTGCAGAGGGCAGAGAGAGAGAGAGAGAGAGGCAGAGGGCAGAGAGAGAGAGAGGCAGAGGACAGAGAGAGAGCGCAAGAGAGAGAGAGAGAGGCAGAGGGCAGAGGGCAGAGGGCAGAGAGAGAGAGGCAGAGCGCAGAGGGCAGAGAGAGAGAGAGGCAGAGTGCAGAGGGCAGAGAGAGAGAGAGAGGCAGAGGGCAGAGAGAGAGAGAGAGGCAGAGGGCAGAGAGAGAGACTGAGAGAGGCAGAGGGCAGAGAGAGAGAGAGAGAGAGAGAGGCAGAGGACAGAGAGAGAGCGCAAGAGAGAGAGAGAGGCAGAGGGCAGAGGGCAGAGAGAGAGAGGCAGAGTGCAGAGGGCAGAGAGAGAGAGGCAGAGTGCAGAGGGCAGAGAGAGAGAGAGAGGCAGAGGGCAGACAGAGAGAGGCAGAGGGCAGAGAGAGAGAGAGAGAGAGGGAGAGAGGCAGAGGACAGAGAGAGAGCGCAAGAGAGAGGGCGGCAGAGGACAGAGAGCAGCGGGGAGAGAGAGGGCAGAGAAAGTGAGGTCAGAGAGAGAGGCAGAGGGCAGCAAGGGAGGGCAGAGGGCAGCGAGGGAGGGCAGAGTGCAGCGAGGGAGGGCAGAGGGCAGAGAGAGAGTGAGAGATAGAGAGAGGCAGAGGGCAGAGAGAGAGTGAGAGAGAGAGAGAGTGAGAAAGGGAGGCAGAGGGCAGAGAGTGAGACACACAGAGGGCAGAGAGAGAGAGAGGGAGGCAGAGGGCAGAGAGAGAGAGTGTGGCAGAGGACAGAGAGAGAGAGAGAGAGTGTCAGAGGGAACAGAGAAAGAGAGAAAGGGAGGGAGGCAGAGGGCAGAGAGAGAGAGAGAGAGAGAGAGAGAGGGAGGCAGAGGGCAGAGAGAGAGAGAGAGAAGGAGAGAGAGGCACATTACAGAGTGAGACCGTGAGAGAGAGAGGGAGGCAGAGGACAGAGAGAGAGAGAGAGAGGCTGAGGGCAGAGGGCAGAGAGAGAGAGAGAGAGGGAGAGAGAGGCAGAGAACATAGAGAGAGCGCAAGAGAGAGAGGGAGGCAGAGGACAGAGAGAGAGAGAGGCAGTGGGCAGGGAGAGAGAAAGAGGCAGTGGGCAGAGGGCAGAGAGAGAGAGAAAAATAGGCAGAGGGCAGAGGGGAGAGAGAGGGCAGAGAGAGAGGGAGGGCAGAGGGCAGATGGGAGGGCAAGGGCAGAGAGGGAGGGCAGAGAGCAGAGAGGGCAGAGGGCAGAGAGGGCAAAGGGCAGAGAGGGCAAAGGGCAGAGAGGGCAAAGGGCAGAGAGGGCAAAGGGCAGAGAGGGCAAAGGGCAGAGAGGGCAAAGGGCAGAGAGGGAGGGCAGATGGGAGGGCAAGGGCAGAGAGGGAGGGCAGAGAGCAGAGAGGGCAGAGGGCAGAGGGCAGAGGGCAAAGGGCAGAGAGGGCAGAGTGCAGAGAGGGCAGAGAGAGAGAGGGCAGAGAGAGAGAGGGCAGAGAGAGAGAGGGCAGAGAGGGAGGCAGAGAGAGAGAGTGAGTGAGAGAGAGGCAGAGGGCAGAGAGAGAGAGAGGGAGGCGGAGGGCACAGAGAGAGAGAGAGGCAGAGGGCACAGAGAAAGAGAGAGAGTGTGGGAGTCAGAGGGCAGAAAGAGAGAGTGAGGGAGGCAAAGGGCAGAGAGAGAGGGAGGCAGAGGGCAGAGAGAAAGAGAGAGGCAGAGGCAGAGGGCAGAGAGAGAGATATAGGCAAAGGGCAGGAGGGAGAGAGAGGGCAGAAAGAGAAATTGGGCAGAGAGCAAGGGAAGCAGAGGGCAGCAAGGGAGGGCAGAGGGCAGCGAGGGAGGTCAGAGGGCAGCGATTGAGGGCAGAGAGAGAGAGAGAGAGAGGCAGAGGGCAGAGAGGCAGAAGGCAGAGAGAGAGAGTGAGAGAAGGAGAGAGAGGCACAGGACAGAGAGAGAGCGCGAGAGAGAGAGGGAGGCAGAGGACAGAGAGAGAGAGAGAGAGGCAGAGGGCAGAGGGCAGAGAGAGAGAGTTAGGCAGAGGCCAGAGGGGAGAGAGAGACAGAGGGCAGAGAGAGAGAGGGAGGCAGAGGGCTGAGACAGAGAGAGAGATCGAGAGAGGGAGAGGGAGAGAGAGAGCGGGGCAGAGGGCAGAGAGAGATCGAGAAAGAGAGGGGGAGGCAGAGGGCAGCGAGGGAGGGCAGAATGCAGCAAGGGAGGGCAGAAGGCAGAGAGAGAGGGAGGCAGAGGGCAGAGATAGAGGGAGGCAGAGGGCAGATGTGAGGGCAGAGAGGGAGGGCAGAGGGCAGAAGGCAGACAGGGCAGAGAAAGAGGGCAGAGAGAGGGCAGAGAGAGAGAGAGAGAGGGAGTGAGTCAGAGGGCAGAGAGAGAGCGAGGGAGGCAAAGGGCAGAGAGAGAGAGGCAGAGGGCAGAGAGAGAGAGAGAGAGGCAGAGGGCAGAGAGAGGGTGAGGGAGGCAGAGGGCAGAGAGAGAGAGAGATGGAGGCAGAGGGCAGAGAGAGAGATAGAGGCAGAAATCACAGAGCGAGCGCGCGAGAGAGAGAGTGAGGCAGAGGATAGAGAGAGAGCGAGAGAGAGAGGGCGGAGGCAAAGGGCAGAGAGAGAGGGAGGCAGAGGGCAGAGAGAGAGAGAGAGAGAGAGGCAGAGGTCAGAGAGAGAGCGTGAGAGAGTGAGAGTGAGTCAGAGGGCAGAGAGAGAGCGAGGGGGGCAAAGGGCAGAGAGAGAGAGAGGCAGAGGGCAGAGAGAGGGTGAGGGAGGCAGAGGGCAGAGAGAGAGAGAGAGAGAGGCAGAGGTCAGAGAGAGAGCGCGAGAGAGAGAGAGTGAGGCAGAGGACAGAGTAAGAGCAAGAGAGAGAGGGCGGAGGCAAAGGGCAGTGAGAGAGGGAGGCAGAGGGCAGAGAGAGAGAGAGGCAGAGGGCAGAGGGCAGAGAGAGAGAGAGAGAAAGGCAGAGGGCACAGAGAAAGAGAGAGAGTGTGGGAGTCTGAGGGCAGAAAGAGAGAGTGAGGGAGGCAAAGGGCAGAGAGAGAGAGAGGCAGAGGGCAGAGAGAGAGAGAGGGAGGCAGAGGGCAGAGAGAGAGAGAGAGAGGGAGGCAGAGGGCAGAGAGAGAGAGAGAGAGAGAGGGAGGCAGAGGGCAGAGAGAGAGTGAGGCAGAGGGCAGAGAGAGAGAGAGAGGCAGAGGGCAGAGGGCAGACAGAGAGAGATATAGGCAAAGGGCAGGGGGGAGAGAGAGGGCAGAAAGAGATATTGGGCAGAGAGAGAGGGAGGCAGAGGGCAGCAAGGGAGGGCAGAGGGCAGTGAGGGAAGGCAGAGGACAGCGATTGAGGGCAGAGAGAGAGAGAGAGGCAGAGGGCAGAGAGAGAGAGTGAGAGAGAAGGAGATAGAGGCACAGGACAGAGAGAGAGCGCGAGAGAGAGAGGGAGGCAGAGGACAGAGAGAGAGAGAGAGGCAGAGGGCAGAAAGGGAGAGAGAGGCAGAGGGCAGAGGGCAGAGAGAGAGAGTTAGGCAGAGGCCAGAGGGGAGAGAGAGACAGAAGGCAGAGAGAGAGAGGGAGGCAGAGGGCTGAGACAGAGAGAGAGAACGAGAGAGGGAGAGGGAGAGAGAGAGAGAGACAGAGGGCAGAGAGAGAGAGAGTGAGAGAGAAGGAGAGAGAGGCACAGGACAGAGAGAGAGCGCGAGAGAGAGAGGGAGGCAGAGGACAGAGAGAGAGAGAGAGGCAGAGGGCAGAAAGGGAGAGAGAGGCAGAGGGCAGAGGGCAGAGAGAGAGAGTTAGGCAGAGGCCAGAGGGGAGAGAGAGACAGAAGGCAGAGAGAGAGAGGGAGGCAGAGGGCTGAGACAGAGAGAGAGAACGAGAGAGGGAGAGGGAGAGAGAGAGCGGGGCAGAGGGCAGAGAGAGATCGAGAAAGAGAGGGGGAGGCAGAGGGCAGCGAGGGAGGGCAGAATGCAGCGAGGGAGGGCAGAAGGCAGAGAGAGAGGGAGGCAGAGGGCAGAGATAGAGGGAGGCAGAGGGCAGATGTGAGGGCAGAGAGGGAGGGCAGAGGGCAGAAGGCAGACAGGGCAGAGAAAGCGGGCAGAGAGAGGGCAGAGAGAGAGAGAGGCAGAGAGAGAGTGAGAGAGGCAGAGGGCACAGTGAAAGAGAGAGGGGGAGGGTGGCAGAGGGCAGAGAGAGAGAGCGAGGGAGGCAAAGGGCAGAGAGAGACAGAGGCAGAGGGCAGAGAGAGAGCGAGAGAGAGGGGGGAGACAGAGGGCAGAGAGAGAGAGAGAGGGAGGCAGAGAGCAGAGAGAGGGAGGCAGAGAGCAGAGAGAGGGAGGCAGAGGGCAGAGAGAGGGAGGCAGAGGGCAGAGAGAGGGAGGCAGAGGGCAGAGAGAGAGAGAGGCAGAGGGCAGAGAGAGAGATAGAGAGGCAGAGGACAGAGAGAGAGCGCGAGAGAGAGAGGAAGGCAGAGGACAGAGAGAAAGCGAGAGGGGGGAGGCAGAGGGCAGAGGGGGGTAGGCAAAGGGCAGAGAGTGAGGGAGAGGCAGATGGGAGAGAGAGAGAGGCAGAGAGCAGAGGGCAGACAGAGAGAGAGATAGGCAGCGGGCAGAGGGGAGAGAGAGGGCAGAGAGAGAGAGAGAGACACAGAGGGCAGAGAGAGAGAGAGAGAGGGAGTGAGTCAGAGGGCAGAGAGAGAGCGAGGGAGGCAAAGGGCAGAGAGAGAGAGGCAGAGGGCAGAGAGAGAGAGAGAGGCAGAGGGCAGAGAGAGAGCGAGGCACAGGGCAGAGAGAGGGTGAGGGAGGCAGAGGGCAGAGAGAGAGAGAGAGAGAGAGAGAGATAGAGGCAGAGGTCAGAGAGCGAGCGCGAGAGAGAGAGAGTGAGGCAGAGGACAGAGAGAGAGCGAGAGAGAGAGGGTGGAGGCAAAGGGCAGAGAGAGAGGGAGGCAGAGGGCAGAGAGAGAGAGAGAGAGGCAGAGAGAGAGAGAGCGCGAGAGAGTGAGAGTGAGTCAGAGGGCAGAGAGAGCGAGGGAGGCAAAGGGCAGAGAGAGAGAGGTGGAGGGCAGAGAGAGAGAGAGGTAGAGGGCAGAGAGAGGGTGAGGGAGGCAGAGGGCAGAGAGAGAGAGAGAGAGAGAGGCAGAGGTCAGAGAGAGAGCGCGAGAGAGAGAGGGTGAGGCAGAGGACAGAGTGAGAGCAAGAGAGGGCGGAGGCAAAGGGCAGAGAGAGAGGGAGGCAGAGGGCAGAGAGAGAGAGAGGCAGAGGGCAGAGAGACAGAGAGGCAGAGGGCAGAGAGAGAGAGAGAGGCAGAGGGCAGAGGGCAGAGAGAGAGAGAGGCAGAGCGCAAAGGGCAGAGTGAGAGAGAGATAGGTAGAGGGCAGAGGGGAGATAAAGGGCAGAGAGAGAGGCAGAGGTCAGACAGAGGGAGGCAGAGGGCAGACAGAGGGAGGCAGAGGGCAGAGAGAGGGTGAGGGAGGCAGAAGGCAGAGAGAGAGAGAGAGGGGCAGAGGTCAGAGAGAGCGCAAGAGAGAGAGAGTGAGGCAGAGGACAGAGTGAGAGCAAGAGAGAGAGGGCGGAGGCAAAGGGCAGAGAGAGAGGGAGGCAGAGGGCAGAGACTGAGAGAGAGAGGCAGATGGCAGAGGGCAGAGAGAGGGTGAGGGAGGCAGAGGGCAGAGAGAGAGAGAGAGAGGCAGAGGTCAGAGAGAGAGCGCGAGAGAGAGTGAGTGAGGCAGAGGACAGAGTGAGAGCAAGAGAGAGAGGGCGGAGGCAAAGGGCAGAGGGAGAGGGAGGCAGAGGGCAGAGAGAGAGAGGCAGAGGGCAGAGAGAGAGAGAGAGAGAGAGGCAGAGCGCAGAGGGCAGAGAGAGAGAGATAGGTAAAGGGCAGAGGGGAGAGCAAGGGCAGAGAGAGAGAGAGAGGGCAGAGAGAGAGGGAGGCAGAGGGCAGAGACAGAGAGAGAGAGGGAGTGACCAGAGGGCAGAGAGAGAGCGAGGGAGGCAAAGGGCAGAGAGAGAGAGGCAGAGGGCAGAGAGAGAGAGAGGCAGAGGGCAGAGAGAGGGTGAGGGAGGCAGAGGGCAGAGAGAGAGAGAGAGAGGGAGGCAGAGGGCAGAGAGAGAGCGAGAGAGAGAGGGCGGAGGCAAAGGGCAGAGAGAGAGGGAGGCAGAGGACAGAGAGAAAACGAGGGAGCCAAAGGGCAGAGAGAGAGAGGGAGAGGGCAGAGAGAGAGAGAGAGGCAGAGGGCAGAGAGAGGGAGAGTGAGTCAGAGGGCAGAGAGAGAACGAGGGAGCCAAAGGGCAGAGAGAGAGAGGGAGAGGGCAGAGAGAGAGAGAGAGAGGGAGAGGGAGATGGAGAGAGAGGGGCAGAGGGCAGAGAGAGAGAGGGAGAGGGGGCGTGGCACAGGGGAGAAACAGAGAGAGAGAGAGGGCAGAGAGAGAGAGAGAGGGAGGCAGAGAGCAGAGAGAGGGAGGCAGAGGACAGAGAGAGAGCGAGGGAGGCAAAGGGCAGAGAGAGAGAGAAAGAGAGAGAGAGAGAGAGGCAGAGGGCAGAGAGAAAGCGAGAGAGGGGGGGAGGCAGAGGGAAGAGGGGGGGAGGCAAAGGGCAGAGAGCGAGAGAGAGGCAGAGGGCAGAGAGAGAGAGGCAGAGAGCAGAGGGCAGAGAGAGAGAGAGAGATAGGTTGCGGGCAGAGGGGAGAGAGAGAAAGAGAGACACACAGAGGGCAGAGAGAGAGAGAGAGAGGGAGGCAGACGGCAGAGAGAGAGAGAGATAGGCAGAGGGCAGAGGGCAGAGAGAGAGAGAGAGAGAGAGAGGGAGGCAGAGAGAGAGAGAGAGAGGCAGAGGTCAGAGAGAGAGCGCGAGAGAGAGAGAGTGAGGCAGAGGACAGAGAGAGAGCGAGAGAGAGGGCGGAGGCAGAGGGCAGAGAGAGAGAGAGGCAGAGCACAGAGGGCAGAGAGAGAGAGAGATAGACAAACGGCAGGGGGAGAGAGAGGGCAGAGAGAGAGAGAGGGCAGAGAGAGAGGGAGGCAGAGGGCAGTGAGGGAGGGCAGACGGCACCGAGGGAGTGCAGAAGGCAGTGAGGGAGGACAGAGAGAGACAGAGAGGCAGAGAGCAGAGAGAGAGAGTGAGAGAGAGAAAAAGGCCGGCAGAGGGCAGAGAGAGAGAGAGAGGCAGAGGGCACAGAGAAAGAGAGAGAGGGAGGGAGGCAGAGGGCAGAGAGAGAGAGATAGAGGGAGGGAGGTAGAGAGAGAGAGAGGGGGCGTGGCACAGGGCAGAGAGAGAGAGAGGGCAGAGAGAGAGAGGCTGAGGACAGAGGGCAGAGAGAGAGAGGCAGAGGTCAGAGGGAGAGGGAGAGAGAGCGAGGCAGAGGACAGAGAGAGAGGGAAGCAGAGGGCAGAGAGAGAGGTAGGCAGAGGGCAGAGCAAGAGGGAGGCAGAGGTCAGAGAGAGAGGGAGGCAGAGGGCAGAGAGGGAGGGCAGAGGGCAGAGGGCAGACAGGGCAGAGAGAGAGGGCAGAGAGAGGGCAGAGAGAGAGAGAGGCAGAGGGCAGAGAGAGAGTGAGAGAGGCAGTGGGCACAGTGAAAGAGAGGGGAAGGGAGTCAGAGGGCAGAGAGAGAGCGAGGGAGGCAAAGGGCAGAGAGAGAGAGAGGCAGAGGGCATAGAGAGTGTGAGAGAGGGGGCAGGCAGAGGGCAGAGAGAGAGAGAGGGAGGCAGAGAGTAGAGAGATTGAGGCAGAGGGCAGAGAGAGAGAGCGAGGGAGGCAAAGGGCAGAGAGAGAGAGGCAGAGGGCAGAGAGAGAGAGACGGGCAGATGACAGAGAGAGAGAGAGGCAGAGGACAGAGAGAGAGCGCGAGAGAGAGTGAGGCAGAGGACAGAGAGAAAGCGAGAGAGAGAGGGGAGGCAGAGGGCAGAGGGGGTGAGGCAAAGGGCAGAGAGCGAGAGAGAGGCAGAGGACAGAGGGCAGAGAGCGAGAGGCAGAGCACAGAGGGCAGAGAGAGAGAGAGAGAGATAGGCAGCGGGCAGAGGGGAGAGAGAGGGCAGAGAGAGAGAGAGAGAGAGACACAGAAGGCAGAGAGAGAGGGAGGCAGATGGCAGAGAGAGAGAGAGAGAGGCAGAGGACAGAGGGCAGAGAGAGAGAGAGAGAGAGAGGCAGAGCGCAGAGGGCAGAGAGAGAGAGAGATAGGTAAAGGGCAGAGGGGAGAGAAAGGGCAGAGAGAGAGAGGGCAGAGAGAGAGAGAGGGAGGAGGCAGAGGGCAGAGAGAGAGAGAGAGAGAGAGAGAGAGGCAGAGGGCAGACAGAGAGAGGCAGAGGGCAGAGAGAGAGAGAGGGAGGCAGAGGGCAGAGAGAGAGAGGGAGAGGGAGATGGAGAGAGAGGGGCAGAGGGCAGAGAGAGAGAGAGAGAGGGGGCGTGGCACAGGGCAGAGAGAGAGAGAGAGGGCAGAGAGAGAGAGAGAGAGAGAGGCTGAGGTCAGAGAGAGAGCGTGAGAGAGAGAGAGTGAGGCAGAGGACAGAGTGAGAGCAAGAGAGAGAGGGCAGAGGCAAAGGGCAGAAAGAGAGGGAGGCAGAGGGTAGAGAGAGAGATAGAGAGGCAGAGAGCAGAGGGCAAAGAGAGAGAGAGATAGGTAAAGGGCAGAGGGGAGAGAAAGAGCAGAGAGAGAGAGAGGGGCAGAGAGAGAGGGAGTGAGTCAGAGGGCAGAGAGAGAGCGAGGGAGGCAAAAGGCAGAGAGAGAGAGGCAGAGGGCAGAGAGAGGGTGAGGGAGGCAGAGGGCAAAGAGAGAGAGAGATGGAGGCAGAGGGCAGAGAGAGAGATAGAGGCAGAGGTCAGAGAGCGAGTGCGAGAGAGAGAGAGTGAGGCAGAGGGCAGAGAGAGAGGGAGGCAGAGGGCAGAGAGAGAGAAAGAGAGAGAGAGGCAGAGGTCAGAGAGAGAGCGCGAGAGAGTGAGAGTGAGTCAGAGGGCAGAGAGAGAGAGAGGCAGAGGGCAGAGAGAGGGTGAGGGAGGCAGAGGGCAGAGAGAGAGCGCGAGAGAGAGAGAGTGAGGCAGAGGACAGAGTGAGAGCAAGAGAGAGAGCGGAGGCAAATGGCAGAGAGAGAGGGAGGCAGAGGGCAGAGAGAGAGAGAGAGGCAGAGGGCAGTGGGCAGAGAGAGAGAGAGATAGGTAAAAGGCAGAGGGGGAGAGCAAGGGCAGAGAGAGAGAGGGCAGAGAGAGAGAGAGGGAGTGAGTCAGAGGGCAGAGAGAGAGCGAGGGAGGCAAAGGGCAGAGAGAGAGAGAGGCAGAGGGCAGAGAGAGAGAGAGGCAGAGGGCAGAGAGAAGGTGAGGGAGGCAGAGGGCAGAGAGAGAGAGAGAGAGGGAGGCAGAGGGCAGAGAGAGAGAGAGAGGCAGAGGTCAGAGAGCGAGTGCGAGAGTGAGTGAGGCTGAGGACAGAGAGAGAGCGAGAGAGAGAGGGCGGAGGCAAAGGGCAGAGAGGGAGGGAGGCAGAGGGCAGAGAGAGAGAGAGATAGGCAAAGGGCAGAGGGGAGAGAGTGGGCAGAGAGAGAGGGCAGAGAGAGAGGGAGGCAGAGGGCTGCGAGGGAGTGCAGAAGGCAGTGAGGGAGGACAGAGAGAGAGAGAGAGGCAGAGGGCAGAGAGAGAGAGTGAGAGAGAGAGAGAAAGGGCGGCAGAGGGCAGAGAGAGAGAGACAGGCAGAGGGCACAGAGAAAGAGAGAGAGGGAGGGAGGCAGAGGGCAGAGAGAGAGAGAGGCAGAGGGCAGACAGAGAGAGGCAGAGGGCAGAGAGAGAGAGAGACAAAGAGGGCAGAGAGAGAGAGAGAGGGAGGCAGAGGGCAGAGAGAGAGAGAGGGAGAGGGAGATGGAGAGAGAGAGAGGGGCAGAGGACAGACAGAGAGTGAGAGAGAGAGGGGGAGGCAGAGGGCAGAGAGAGAGAGAGAGAGACGTGGCGTGGCACAGGGCAGAGAGAGAGAGAGAGATAGGGCAGAGAGAGAGAGAGAGAGGGCAGAGGGCAGAGAGAGAGGGGCAGACAGAGGGCAGAGAGAGAGAGAATGAGGGAGGCAGAGGGCAGAGAGAGAGAGAGGCAGAGGGCAGAGAGAGAGAGAGGCAGAGGGCAGAGAGAGGATGAGGGAGGCAGAGGGCAGAGAGAGAGAGGCTGAGTTCAGAGAGAGAGCGCGAGAGAGAGAGAGTGAGACAGAGGACAGAGTGAGAGCAAGAGAGAGAGGGCGGAGGCAAAGGGCAGAGAGAGAGGGAGGCAGAGGGCAGAGAGAGAGAGAGAGAGAGGCTGAGGACAGAGAGAGAGCGCGAGAGAGAGAGAGTGAGGCAGAGGACAGAGTGAGAGCAAGAGAGAGAGGGCGGAGGCAAAGGGCAGAGAGAGAGGGAGGCAGAGGGCAGAGAGAGAGAGAGATAGGCAAAGGGCAGAGGGGAGAGAGAGGGCAGAGAGAGAGGGCAGAGAGAGAGGGAGGCAGAGGGCAGCGAGGGAGTGCAGAAGGCAGTGAGGGAGGACAGAGAGAGAGAGAGGCAGAGAAAGAGAGTGAGAAAGAGAGAGAAAGGGCGGCAGAGGGCAGAGAGAGAGAGAGACAGGCAGAGGGCACAGAGAAAGAGAGAGAGGGAGGGAGGCAGAGGGCAGAGAGAGAGAGGCAGAGGGCAGAGAGAGGGTGAGGGAGGCAGAGGGCAGAGAGAGAGAGAGAGAGGCAGAGGTCAGAGAGAGAGCGCGAGAGAGAGAGAGTGAGTCAGAGGGCAGAGAGAGAGCGAAGGAGGCAAAGGGCAGAGAGAGAGAGGCAGAGGGCAGAGTGAGGGTGAGGGAGGCAGAGGGCAGAGAGAGAGAGAGAGAGAGGCAGAAAACAGAGAGAGCGCGCGAGAGAGTGAGGCAGAGGACAGAGAGAGAGCGAGAGAGAGAGTGGGGAGGCAGAGGGAAGAGAGAGAGCGAGGCAGAGGGCAGAGAGAGAGAGAGAGAGGCAGAGGGCAGAGAGAGAGGGAGAGAGGCAGAGCGCAGAGGGCAGAGAGAGAGAGAGAGATAGGCAAAGGGCAGAGTGGAGAGAGAGGGCAGAAAGAGAGAGGGAGGCAGAGGGCAGTGAGGGAGGTCAGATGGCAGTGAGGGAGTGCAGAAGGCAGTGATGGAGGGCAAAGAGAGAGAGAAAGGCAAAGAGCAGAGAGAGAGAGAGAGAGAGAAGGGCGGCAGAGGGCAGAGAGAGAGAGAGAGAGGCAGAGGGCACAGAGAAACAGAGAGAGAGAGAGAGGCAGAGGGCAGACAGAGAGAGGCAGAGGGCAGAGAGAGAGAGAGGGAGGCAGAGGGCAGAGAGAGAGAGGGAGAGGGAGATGGAGAGAGAGGGGCAGAGGGCAGAGAGAGAGAGAGAGGGGGCGTGGCACAGGGCAGAGAGAGAGAGAGGGCAGAGAGAGAGAGAGAGGCTGAGGTCAGAGAGAGAGCGTGAGAGAGAGAGAGTGAGGCAGAGGACAGAGTGAGAGCAAGAGAGAGAGGGCAGAGGCAAAGGGCAGAAAGAGAGGGAGGCAGAGGGTAGAGAGAGAGATAGAGAGGCAGAGAGCAGAGGGCAAAGAGAGAGAGAGATAGGTAAAGGGCAGAGGGGAGAGAAAGGGCAGAGAGAGAGAGAGGGGCAGAGAGAGAGAGGGAGTGAGTCAGAGGGCAGAGAGAGAGCGAGGGAGGCAAAAGGCAGAGAGAGAGAGGCAGAGGGCAGAGAGAGGGTGAGGGAGGCAGAGGGCAAAGAGAGAGAGAGATGGAGGCAGAGGGCAGAGAGAGAGATAGAGGCAGAGGTCAGAGAGCGAGCGCGAGAGAGAGAGAGTGAGGCAGAGGGCAGAGAGAGAGGGAGGCAGAGGGCAGAGAGAGAGAAAGAGAGAGAGAGGCAGAGGTCAGAGAGAGAGCGCGAGAGAGTGAGTGTGAGTCAGAGGGCAGAGAGAGAGCGAGGGAGGCAAAGGGCAGAGAGAGAGAGGCAGAGGGCAGAGAGAGAGAGAGGCAGAGGGCAGAGAGAGGGTGAGGGAGGCAGAGGGCAGAGAGAGAGCGCGAGAGAGAGAGAGTGAGGCAGAGGACAGAGTGAGAGCAAGAGAGAGCGGAGGCAAATGGCAGAGAGAGAGGGAGGCAGAGGGCAGAGAGAGAGAGAGAGGCATAGGGCAGTGGGCAGAGAGAGAGAGAGAGGCAGAGTGCAGAGGGCAGAGAGAGAGAGAGATAGGTAAAAGGCAGAGGGGAGAGCAAGGGCAGAGAGAGAGAGGGCAGAGAGAGAGAGAGGGAGTGAGTCAGAGGGCAGAGAGAGAGCGAGGCAGAGGGCAGAGAGAGAGAGAGGCAGAGGGCAGAGAGAAGGTGAGGGAGGCAGAGGGCAGAGAGAGAGAGAGAGGGAGGCAGAGGGCAGAGAAAGAGAGAGAGGCAGAGGTCAGAGAGAGAGAGATAGGTAAAGGGCAGAGGGGAGAGAAAGGGCAGAGAGAGAGAGAGGGCAGAGAGAGAGAGAGGCAGAGGGCAGAGAGAGAGAGAGGCAGAGGGGAGAGAGAGAGCGAGGCAGAGGGCAGAGAGAGAGAGAGAGAGGCAGAGGGCAGAGAGAGAGGGAGAGAGGCAGAGCGCAGAGGGCAGAGAGAGAGAGAGAGATAGGCAAAGGGCAGAGTGGAGAGAGAGGGCAGAAAGAGAGAGGGAGGCAGAGGGCAGTGAGGGAGGTCAGATGGCAGTGAGGGAGTGCAGAAGGCAGTGATGGAGGGCAAAGAGAGAGAGAAAGGCAAAGAGCAGAGAGAGAGAGAGAGAGAGAAGGGCGGCAGAGGGCAGAGAGAGAGAGAGAGAGGCAGAGGGCACAGAGAAACAGAGAGAGGGAGGGAGGCAGAGGGCAGAGAGAGAGAGAGAGAGAGAGGCAGAGGGCAGACAGAGAGAGGCAGAGGGCAGAGAGAGAGAGAGGGAGGCAGAGGGCAGAGAGAGAGAGGGAGAGGGAGATGGAGAGAGAGGGGCAGAGGGCAGAGAGAGAGAGAGAGGGGGCGTGGCACAGGGCAGAGAGAGAGAGAGGGCAGAGAGAGAGAGAGAGGCTGAGGTCAGAGAGAGAGCGTGAGAGAGAGAGAGTGAGGCAGAGGACAGAGTGAGAGCAAGAGAGAGAGGGCAGAGGCAAAGGGCAGAAAGAGAGGGAGGCAGAGGGTAGAGAGAGAGATAGAGAGGCAGAGAGCAGAGGGCAAAGAGAGAGAGAGATAGGTAAAGGGCAGAGGGGAGAGAAAGGGCAGAGAGAGAGAGAGGGGCAGAGAGAGAGAGGGAGTGAGTCAGAGGGCAGAGAGAGAGCGAGGGAGGCAAAAGGCAGAGAGAGAGAGGCAGAGGGCAGAGAGAGGGTGAGGGAGGCAGAGGGCAAAGAGAGAGAGAGATGGAGGCAGAGGGCAGAGAGAGAGATAGAGGCAGAGGTCAGAGAGCGAGCGCGAGAGAGAGAGAGTGAGGCAGAGGGCAGAGAGAGAGGGAGGCAGAGGGCAGAGAGAGAGAAAGAGAGAGAGAGGCAGAGGTCAGAGAGAGAGCGCGAGAGAGTGAGTGTGAGTCAGAGGGCAGAGAGAGAGCGAGGGAGGCAAAGGGCAGAGAGAGAGAGGCAGAGGGCAGAGAGAGAGAGAGGCAGAGGGCAGAGAGAGGGTGAGGGAGGCAGAGGGCAGAGAGAGAGCGCGAGAGAGAGAGAGTGAGGCAGAGGACAGAGTGAGAGCAAGAGAGAGAGCGGAGGCAAATGGCAGAGAGAGAGGGAGGCAGAGGGCAGAGAGAGAGAGAGAGGCATAGGGCAGTGGGCAGAGAGAGAGAGAGAGGCAGAGTGCAGAGGGCAGAGAGAGAGAGAGATAGGTAAAAGGCAGAGGGGAGAGCAAGGGCAGAGAGAGAGAGGGCAGAGAGAGAGAGAGGGAGTGAGTCAGAGGGCAGAGAGAGAGCGAGGCAGAGGGCAGAGAGAGAGAGAGGCAGAGGGCAGAGAGAAGGTGAGGGAGGCAGAGGGCAGAGAGAGAGAGAGAGGGAGGCAGAGGGCAGAGAAAGAGAGAGAGGCAGAGGTCAGAGAGAGAGAGATAGGTAAAGGGCAGAGGGGAGAGAAAGGGCAGAGAGAGAGAGAGGGCAGAGAGAGAGAGAGGCAGAGGGCAGAGAGAGAGAGAGGCAGAGGGGAGAGAGAGGGTGAGGGAGGCAGAGGGCAGAGAGAGAGGGAGAGAGGCAGAGCGCAGAGGGCAGAGAGAGAGAGAGAGATAGGCAAAGGGCAGAGTGGAGAGAGAGGGCAGAAAGAGAGAGGGAGGCAGAGGGCAGTGAGGGAGGTCAGATGGCAGTGAGGGAGTGCAGAAGGCAGTGATGGAGGGCAAAGAGAGAGAGAAAGGCAAAGAGCAGAGAGAGAGAGAAGGGCGGCAGAGGGCAGAGAGAGAGAGAGGCAGAGGGCACAGAGAAACGGAGAGAGGGAGGGAGGCAGAGGGCAGAGAGAGAGAGAGAGAGAGAGGCAGAGGGCAGACAGAGAGAGGCAGAGGGCAGAGAGAGAGAGAGGGAGGCAGAGGGCAGAGAGAGAGAGGGAGAGGGAGATGGAGAGAGAGGGGCAGAGGGCAGAGAGAGAGAGAGAGGGGGCGTGGCACAGGGCAGAGAGAGAGAGAGGGGCAGAGAGAGAGAGAGAGGCTGAGGTCAGAGAGAGAGCGTGAGAGAGAGAGAGTGAGGCAGAGGACAGAGTGAGAGCAAGAGAGAGAGGGCAGAGGCAAAGGGCAGAAAGAGAGGGAGGCAGAGGGTAGAGAGAGAGATAGAGAGGCAGAGAGCAGAGGGCAAAGAGAGAGAGAGATAGGTAAAGGGCAGAGGGGAGAGAAAGGGCAGAGAGAGAGAGAGGGCAGAGAGAGAGAGGGAGGCAGAGGGCAGAGAGAGAGGGAGTGAGTCAGAGGGCAGAGAGAGAGCGAGGGAGGCAAAAGGCAGAGAGAGAGAGGCAGAGGGCAGAGAGAGGGTGAGGGAGGCAGAGGGCAAAGAGAGAGAGAGATGGAGGCAGAGGGCAGAGAGAGAGATAGAGGCAGAGGTCAGAGAGCGAGCGCGAGAGAGAGAGAGTGAGGCAGAGGGCAGAGAGAGAGGGAGGCAAAGGGCAGAGAGAGAGAAAGAGAGAGAGAGGCAGAGGTCAGAGAGAGAGCGCGAGAGAGTGAGTGTGAGTCAGAGGGCAGAGAGAGAGCGAGGGAGGCAAAGGGCAGAGAGAGAGAGGCAGAGGGCAGAGAGAGAGAGAGGCAGAGGGCAGAGAGAGGGTGAGGGAGGCAGAGGGCAGAGAGAGAGCGCAAGAGAGAGAGAGTGAGGCAGAGGACAGAGTGAGAGCAAGAGAGAGAGCGGAGGCAAATGGCAGAGAGAGAGGGAGGCAGAGGGCAGAGAGAGAGAGAGAGGCAGAGGGCAGTGGGCAGAGAGAGAGAGAGAGGCAGAGTGCAGAGGGCAGAGAGAGAGAGAGATAGGTAAAAGGCAGAGGGGAGAGCAAGGGCAGAGAGAGAGAGGGCAGAGAGAGAGAGAGGGAGTGAGTCAGAGGGCAGAGAGAGAGCGAGGCAGAGGGCAGAGAGAAGGTGAGGGAGGCAGAGGGCAGAGAGAGAGAGAGAGGGAGGCAGAGGGCAGAGAAAGAGAGAGAGGCAGAGGTCAGAGAGAGAGAGATAGGTAAAGGGCAGAGGGGAGAGAAAGGGCAGAGAGAGAGAGAGGGCAGAGAGAGAGAGAGGCAGAGGGCAGAGAGAGAGAGAGGCAGAGGGGAGAGAGAGGGTGAGGGAGGCAGAGGGCAAAGAGAGAGAGAGAGGGAGGCAGAGGACAGAGTGAGAGAGAGAGAGAGAGGCAGAAGTCAGAGAGAGAGCGCGAGAGAGAGAGTGTGAGGCAGAGGACACAGTGAGAGCAAGAGAGAGAGGGCGGAGGCAAAGGGCAGAGAGAGAGGGAGGCAGAGGGCAGAGAGAGAGAGAGAGGAAGAAGGCAGAGGGCAGAGAGAGAGAGAGAGAGAGGCAGAGCGCAGAGGGCAGAGAGAGAGAGAGATAGGTAAAGGGCAGAGGTGAGAGAAAGGGCAGAGAGAGAGAGAGGCAGAGGGCAGAGAGAGGGTGAGGGAGGCAGAGGGCAGAGAGAGAGAGAGAGGCAGAGGTCAGAGAGAGAGCGCGAGAGAGAGAGAGAGTGAGTCAGAGGGCAGAGAGAGAGCGAGGGAGGCAAAGGGCAGAGAGAGAGAGGCAGAGGGCAGGGAGACAGAGAGGCAGCGGGCAGAGAGAGGGTGAGGGAGGCAAAGGGCAGAGAGAGAGAGAGAGAGAGAGGCAGAGGTCAGAGAGAGAGCGCGAGAGAGAGTGAGTGAGGCAGAGGACAGAGTGAGAGCAAGAGAGAGAGGGCGGAGGCAAAGGGCAGACAGAGAGGGAGGCAGAGGGCAGAGAGAGAGAGAGATAGGTAAAGGGCAGAGGGGAGAGCAAGGGCAGAGAGAGAGAGAGGGCAGAGAGAGAGAGAGAGGGAGTGAGTCAGAGGGCAGAGAGAGAGCGAGGGAGGCAAAGGGCAGAGAGAGAGAGGCAGAGGGCAGAGAGAGAGAGAGGCAGAGGGCAGAGAGAGAGAGAGGCAGAGGACAGAGAGAGAGCACGAGAGAGAGAGTGAGGCAGATGACAGACAGAATGCGAGAGAGAGGGGTGAGGCAGATGGCAGAGAGGGGGGAGGCAGAGGGCAGACAGTGAGAGAGTGGCAGAGGGCAGAGGGCAGAGAGAGAGAGACAGAGCGCAGAGGGCAGAGAGAGAGAGAGTTGGCAGAGGGCAGAGGGGAGAGAGAGGGCAGATAGAGAGAGAGAGAGATAGGCAGAGGGCAGAGAGAGAGAGAGAGAGCGAGTGAGTCAGAGGGCAGAGAGAGAACGAGGGAGCCAAAGGGCAGAGAGAGAGAGGGAGAGGGCTGAGAGAGAGAGAGGCAGAGGGCAGAGAGAGGGAGAGGGAGGCAGAGGGCAGAGAGAGAGCGCAAGAGAGAGAGAGTGAGTCAGAGGGCAGAGAGAGAGCGAGGGAGGCAAAGGGCAGAGAGAGAGAGGCAGAGGGCAGAGAGAGAGAGAGGCAGAGGGCAGAGAGAGGGTGAGGGAGGCAAAGGGCAGAGAGAGAGAGAGAGAGAGAGAGGCAGAGGTCAGAGAGAGAGCGCAAGAGAGAGTGAGTGAGGCAGAGGACAGAGTGAGAGCAAGAGAGAGAGGGCGGAGGCAAAGGGCAGAGAGAGAGGGAGGCAGAGGGCAGAGAGAGAGAGAGGCAGAGGGCAGAGGGCAGAGAGAGAGAGAGAGGCAGAGCGCAGAGGGCAGAGAGAGAGAGATAGGTAAAGGGCAGAGGGGAGAGCAAGAGCAGAGAGAGAGAGAGGGCAGAGAGAGAGAGAGGGAGTGAGTCAGAGGGCAGAGAGAGAGAGAGGGAGGCAAAGGGCAGAGAGAGAGAGGCAGAGGGCAGAGAGCGGGTGAGGGAGGCAGAGGGCAGAGAGAGAGACAGAGGGAGGCAGAGGGCAGAGAGAGAGAGAGAGGCAGAGGGCAGAGAGCGAGCGCGAGAGAGAGTGAGGCAGAGGACAGAGAGAGAGCGAGAGAGAGAGGGCGGAGGCAAAGGGCAGAGAGTGAGGGAGGCAGAAGGCAGAGAGAGAGAGAGGCAGAGGGCGGACAGAGAGAGGCAGAGGGCAGAGAGAGAGAGAGACACACAGAGGGCAGAGAGAGAGAGAGGGAGGCAAAGGGCAGAGAGAGAGGGAGAGGGAGATGGAGAGAGAGAGAGGGGCAGAGGGCAGACAGAGAGCGAGAGAGAGAGGGGGAGGCAGAGGGCAGAGAGAGAGAGAGGTGGCGTGGCACAGGGCATAGAGAGAGAGAGAGGGCAGAGAGAGAGAGAGAGAGGGCAGAGGGCAGAGAGAGATGGGGCAGGCAGAGGGCAGAGAGAGAGAGAATGAGGGAGGCAGAGGGCAGAGAGAGAGAGAGAGAGACACAGAGGGCAGAGAGAGAGAGAGGGAGGCAGAGGGCAGAGAGAGAGAGGCAGAGGTCAGAGGTTGAGAGAGGGAGAGAGAGTGAGGCAGAGGGCAGAGAGAGAGGGAGGCAGACGGCAGAGCGAGAGGGAAGCAGAGGGCAGATGGGAGGGCAGAGGGCAGAGAGGGAGGGCAGAGGGCAAAGGGCAGACAGGGCAGAGAGAGAGGGCAGAGAGAGGGCAGAGAGAGAGAGAGGCAGAGGGCAGAGAGAGAGAGTGAGAGAGGCAGAGGGCACAGTGTAAGAGAGAGGGGGAGGGAGTCAGAGGGCAGAGAGAGGGCAGAGAGAGGGGGGGGAGGCAGAGGGCAGAGAGAGAGAGAGGGAGGCAGAGAGCAGAGAGAGGGAGGCAGAGGGCAGAGAGAGAGCGAGGGAGGCTGAGGGCAGAGAGAGAGAGGCAGAGGGCAGAGAGAGAGAGAGAGAGGCAGAGGGCAGAGAGAGAGAGAGAGAGAGGCAGAGGGCAGAGAGAGAGAGAGGCAGAGGACAGAGAGAGAGCACGAGAGAGAGAGTGAGGCAGATGACAGACAGAATGCGAGAGAGAGGGGTGAGGCAGATGGCAGAGAGGGGGGAGGCAGAGGGCAGACAGTGAGAGAGTGGCAGAGGGCAGAGGGCAGAGAGAGAGAGAGAGGGCGGAGGCAAAGGGCAGAGAGTGAGGGAGGCAGAAGGCAGAGAGAGAGAGAGGCAGAGGGCGGACAGAGAGAGGCAGAGGGCAGAGAGAGAGAGAGACACACAGAGGGCAGAGAGAGAGCGAGGGAGGCAAAGGGCAGAGAGAGAGAGGCAGAGGGCAGAGAGAGAGGGTGAGGGAGGCAGAGGGCAGAGAGAGAGCGAGAGAGAGAGGGCGGAGGCAAAGGGCAGAGAGGGAGGGAGGCAGAGGGCAGAGAGAGAGAGAGAGATAGGCAAAGGGCAGAGGGGAGAGAGAGGGCAGAGAGAGAGGGCAGAGAGAGAGGGAGGCAGAGGGCAGCGAGGGAGTGCAGAAGGCAGTGAGGGAGGACAGAGAGAGAGAGACAGGCCGAGAGCAGAGAGAGAGACTGAGAGAGAGAGAGAAAGGGCGGCAGAGGGCAGAGAGAGAGAGACAGGCAGAGGGCACAGAGAAAGAGAGAGAGGGAAGAAGGCAGAGGGCAGAGAGAGAGAGAGGCAGAGGGCAGACAGAGAGAAGCACAGGGCAGAGAGAGAGAGACAGAGCGCAGAGGGCAGAGAGAGAGAGAGTTGGGAGAGGGCAGAGGGGAGAGAGAGGGCAGAGAGAGAGAGAGAGAGCGAGTGAGTCAGAGGGCAGAGAGAGAACGAGGGAGCCAAAGGGCAGAGAGAGAGAGGGAGAGGGCAGAGAGAGAGAGAGGCAGAGGGCAGAGAGAGGGAGAGTGAGTCAGAGGGCAGAGAGAGAACGAGGGAGCCAAAGGGCAGAGAGAGAGAGGGAGAGGGCAGAGAGAGAGAGAGAGGGAGAGGGAGATGGAGAGAGAGGGGCAGAGGGCAGAGAGAGAGAGAGAAAGGGGGCGTGGCACAGGGGAGAGAGAGAGAGAGAGAGGGCAGAGAGAGAGAGAGAGAGGGAGGCAGAGAGCAGAGAGAGGGAGGCAGAGGACAGAGAGAGAGAGCGAGGGAGGCAAAGGGCAGAGAGAGAGAGAGAGAGAAAGAGAGAGAGAGGCAGAGGGCAGAGAGAAAGGGGGAGGCAGAGGGCAGAGGGGGGGAGGCAAAGGGCAGAGAGTGAGAGAGAGGCAGAGGGCAGAGAGAGAGAGGCAGAGAGCAGAGGGCAGAGAGAGAGAGAGAGATAGGTTGCGGGCAGAGGGGAGAGAGAGAAAGAGAGACACACAGAGGGCAGAGAGAGAGAGAGAGAGGGAGGCAGACGGCAGAGAGAGAGAGAGATAGGCAGAGGGCAGAGGGCAGAGAGAGAGAGAGAGAGAGAGGGAGGCAGACGGCAGTGAGGGAGGGCAGACGGCACCGAGGGAGTGCAGAAGGCAGTGAGGGAGGACAGAGAGAGAGAGAGAGGCAGAGAGCAGAGAGAGAGAGTGAGAGAGAGAAAAAGGGCGGCAGAGGGCAGAGAGAGAGAGAGAGAGGCAGAGGGCACAGAGAAAGAGAGAGAGGGCGGGAGGCAGAGGGCAGAGAGAGAGAGATAGAGGGCGGGAGGCAGAGAGAGAGAGAGAGGGGCGTGGCACAGGGCAGAGAGAGAGAGAGGGCAGAGAGAGAGAGGCTGAGGACAGAGGGCAGAGAGAGAGATGGGGGAGGCAGAGGGCAGAGAGAGAGAGGCAGAGGTCAGAGGGAGAGGGAGAGAGAGCGAGGCAGAGGGCAGAGAGAGAGGGAAGCAGAGGGCAGAGAGAGAGGTAGGCAGAGGGCAGAGCAAGAGGGAGGCAGAGGTCAGAGAGAGAGGGAGGCAGAGGGCAGAGAGGGAGGGCAGAGGGCAGAGGGCAGACAGGGCAGAGAGAGAGGGCAGAGAGAGGGCAGAGAGAGAGAGAGGCAGAGGGCAGAGAGAGAGAGTGAGAGAGGCAGAGGGCACAGTGAAAGAGAGGGGGAGGGAGTCAGAGGGCAGAGAGAGAGCGAGGGAGGCAAAGGGCAGAGAGAGAGAGAGGCAGAGGGCATAGAGAGTGTGAGAGAGGGGGCAGGCAGAGGGCAGAGAGAGAGAGAGGGAGGCAGAGAGTAGAGAGATTGAGGCAGAGGGCAGAGAGAGAGAGCGAGGGAGGCAAAGGGCAGAGAGAGAGAGGCAGAGGGCAGAGAGAGAGAGACGGGCAGATGACAGAGAGAGAGAGAGGCAGAGGACAGAGAGAGAGCGCGAGAGAGAGTGAGGCAGAGGACAGAGAGAAAGCGAGAGAGAGAGGGGAGGCAGAGGGCAGAGGGGGTGAGGCAAAGGGCAGAGAGCGAGAGAGAGGCAGAGGACAGAGGGCAGAGAGCGAGAGGCAGAGCACAGAGGGCAGAGAGAGAGAGAGAGAGATAGGCAGCGGGCAGAGGGGAGAGAGAGGGCAGAGAGAGAGAGAGAGACACAGAAGGCAGAGAGAGAGGGAGGCAGATGGCAGAGAGAGAGAGAGATAGGCAGAGGGCAGAGGGCAGAGAGAGAGAGAGAGAGAGAGGCAGAGGTCAGAGAGAGAGCGCAAGAGAGAGAGAGTGAGGCAGAGGACAGAGGGCAGAGAGAGAGAGAGAGAGAGAGAGGCAGAGCGCAGAGGGCAGAGAGAGAGAGAGATAGGTAAAGGGCAGAGGGGAGAGAAAGGGCAGAGAGAGAGAGAGGGCAGAGAGAGAGAGAGAGGGAGTGAGTCAGAGGGCAGAGAGAGAGGGAGGGAGGCAGAGGGCAGAGAGAGAGAGAGAGAGAGAGAGGCAGAGGGCAGACAGAGAGAGGCAGAGGGCAGAGAGAGAGGGAGGCAGAGGGCAGAGAGAGAGAGAGAGAGGCAGAGGTCAGAGAGAGAGCGCGAGAGAGTGAGAGTGAGTCAGAGGGCAGAGAGAGAGCGAGGGAGGCAAAGGGCAGAGAGAGAGAGGCAGAGGGCAGAGAGAGAGAGAGGCAGAGGGCAGAGAGAGGGTGAGGGAAGCAGAGGGCAGAGAGAGAGCGCGAGAGAGAGAGAGTGAGGCAGAGGACAGAGTGAGAGCAAGAGAGAGAGCGGAGGCAAATGGCAGAGAGAGAGGGAGGCAGAGGGCAGAGAGAGAGAGAGAGGCAGAGGGCAGTGGGCAGAGAGAGAGAGATAGGTAAAAGGCAGAGGGGAGAGCAAGGGCAGAGAGAGAGAGGGCAGAGAGAGAGAGAGGGAGTGAGTCAGAGGGCAGAGAGAGAGCGAGGGAGGCAAAGGGCAGAGAGAGAGAGAGGCAGAGGGCAGAGAGAGAGAGGCAGAGGGCAGAGAGAAGGTGAGGGAGGCAGAGGGCAGAGAGAGAGAGAGAGGGAGGCAGAGGGCAGAGAGAGAGAGAGAGGCAGAGGTCAGAGAGCGAGTGCGAGAGTGAGTGAGGCTGAGGACAGAGAGAGAGCGAGAGAGAGAGGGCGGAGGCAAAGGGCAGAGAGGGAGGGAGGCAGAGGGCAGAGAGAGAGAGAGATAGGCAAAGGGCAGAGGGGAGAGAGTGGTCAGAGAGAGAGGGCAGAGAGAGAGGGAGGCAGAGGGCTGCGAGGGAGTGCAGAAGGCAGTGAGGGAGGACAGAGAGAGAGAGTGAGAGAGAGAGAGAAAGGGCGGCAGAGGGCAGAGAGAGAGAGAGACAGGCAGAGGGCACAGAGAAAGAGAGAGAGGGAGGGAGGCAGAGGGCAGAGAGAGAGAGAGGCAGAGGGCAGACAGAGAGAGGCAGAGGGCAGAGAGAGAGAGAGACAAAGAGGGCAGAGAGAGAGAGAGAGAGGGAGGCAGAGGGCAGAGAGAGAGAGAGGGAGAGGGAGATGGAGAGAGAGAGAGGGGCAGAGGACAGACAGAGAGTGAGAGAGAGAGGGGGAGGCAGAGGGCAGAGAGAGAGAGAGAGAGAGACGTGGCGTGGCACAGGGCAGAGAGAGAGAGAGAGAGAGGGCAGAGAGAGAGAGAGAGATGGGGCAGACAGAGGGCAGAGAGAGAGAGAATGAGGGAGGCAGAGGGCAGAGAGAGAGAGGCAGAGGGCAGAGAGAGAGAGAGGCAGAGGGCAGAGAGAGGATGAGGGAGGCAGAGGGCAGAGAGAGAGAGGCTGAGGTCAGAGAGAGAGCGCGAGAGAGAGAGAGTGAGGCAGAGGACAGAGTGAGAGCAAGAGAGAGAGGGCGGAGGCAAAGGGCAGAGAGAGAGGGAGGCAGAGGGCAGAGAGAGAGAGAGATAGGCAAAGGGCAGAGGGGAGAGAGAGGGCAGAGAGAGAGGGCAGAGAGAGAGGGAGGCAGAGGGCAGCGAGGGAGTGCAGAAGGCAGTGAGGGAGGACAGACAGAGAGAGAGGCAGAGAGCAGAGAAAGAGAGTGAGAAAGAGAGAGAAAGGGCGGCAGAGGGCACAGAGAAAGAGAGAGAGGGCGGGAGGCAGAGGGCAGAGTGAGAGAGGCAGAGGGCAGAGAGAGAGAGAGGCAGAGGGCAGAGAGAGGGTGAGGGAGGCAGAGGGCAGAGAGAGATAGAGAGAGAGAGGCAGAGGTCAGAGAGAGAGCGCGAGAGAGAGTGAGTGAGGCAGAGGACAGAGTGAGAGCAAGAGAGAGAGGGCGGAGGCAAAGGGCAGAGAGAGAGGGAGGCAGAGGGCAGAGAGAGAGAGAGAGAGGCAGAGGGCAGAGGGCAGAGAGAGAGAGAGAGAGAGGCAGAGCGCAGAGGGCAGAGAGAGAGAGAGAGATAGGTAAAGGGCAGAGGGGAGAGAAAGGGCAGAGAGAGAGAGAGGCAGAGGGCAGACAGAGAGAGGCAGAGGGCAGAGAGAGGGTGAGGGAGGCAGAGGGCAGAGAGAGAGAGAGGCAGAGGTCAGAGAGAGAGCGCGAGAGAGAGAGAGTGAGTCAGAGGGCAGAGAGAGAGCGAGGGAGGCAAAGGGCAGAGAGAGAGAGGCAGAGGGCAGAGTGAGGGTGAGGGAGGCAGAGGGCAGAGAGAGAGAGAGAGGCAGAAAACAGAGAGAGAGCGCGAGAGAGAGAGTGAGGCAGAGGACAGAGAGAGAGCGAGAGAGAGAGTGGGGAGGCAGAGGGAAGAGAGAGAGGGAGGCAGAGGGCAGAGAGAGAGAGAGAGAGGCAGAGGGCAGAGGGCAGAGCGAGAGAGGGTGAGAGGCAGAGCGCAGAGGGCAGAGAGAGAGGGAGATAGGCAAAGGGCAGAGTGGAGAGAGAGGGCAGAGAGAGAGAGGGAGGCAGAGGGCAGTGAGGGAGGTCAGATGGCAGTGAGGGAGTGCAGAAGGCAGTGATGGAGGGCAAAGAGAGAGAGAAAGGCAAAGAGCAGAGAGAGAGAGAGAGAAGGGCGGCAGAGGGCAGAGAGAGAGAGAGAGGCAGAGGGCACAGAGAAAGAGAGAGAGGGAGGGAGGCAGAGGGCAGAGAGAGAGAGAGAGAGAGAGAGAGAGGCAGAGGGCAGACAGAGAGAGGCAGAGGGCAGAGAGAGAGAGGGAGAGGGAGATGGAGAGAGAGGGGCAGAGGGCAGAGAGAGAGAGAGAGAGGGGGCGTGGCACAGGGCAGAGAGAGAGAGAGAGGGCAGAGAGAGAGAGAGAGAGGGAGGCAGAGGGCAGAGAGAGAGTGAGGCAGAGGGCAGAGAGAGAGAGAGGCAGAGGGCAGAGAGAGAGAGAGGCAGAGGGCAGAGGGCAGAGAGAGAGAGATATAGGCAAAGGGCAGGGGGGAGAGAGAGGGCAGAAAGAGAGATTGGGCAGAGAGAGAGGGAGGCAGAGGGCAGCAAGGGAGGGCAGAGGGCAGTGAGGGAGGGCAGAGGGCAGCAATTGAGGGCAGAGAGAGAGAGAGACAGAGGGCAGAGAGAGAGAGAGTGAGAGAGAAGGAGAGAGAGGCACAGGACAGAGAGAGAGCGCGAGAGAGAGAGGGAGGCAGAGGACAGAGAGAGAGAGAGAGGCAGAGGGCAGAAAGGGAGAGAGAGGCAGAGGGCAGAGGGCAGAGAGAGAGAGTTAGGCAGAGGCCAGAGGGGAGAGAGAGACAGAAGGCAGAGAGAGAGAGGGAGGCAGAGGGCTGAGACAGAGAGAGAGAACGAGAGAGGGAGAGGGAGAGAGAGAGCGGGGCAGAGGGCAGAGAGAGATCGAGAAAGAGAGGGGGAGGCAGAGGGCAGCGAGGGAGGGCAGAATGCAGCGAGGGAGGGCAGAAGGCAGAGAGAGAGGGAGGCAGAGGGCAGAGATAGAGGGAGGCAGAGGGCAGATGTGAGGGCAGAGAGGGAGGGCAGAGGGCAGAAGGCAGACAGGGCAGAGAAAGCGGGCAGAGAGAGGGCAGAGAGAGAGAGAGGCAGAGAGAGAGTGAGAGAGGCAGAGGGCACAGTGAAAGAGAGAGGGGGAGGGTGGCAGAGGGCAGAGAGAGAGAGCGAGGGAGGCAAAGGGCAGAGAGAGACAGAGGCAGAGGGCAGAGAGAGAGCGAGAGAGAGGGGGGAGACAGAGGGCAGAGAGAGAGAGAGAGGGAGGCAGAGAGCAGAGAGAGGGAGGCAGAGAGCAGAGAGAGGGAGGCAGAGGGCAGAGAGAGGGAGGCAGAGGGCAGAGAGAGGGAGGCAGAGGGCAGAGAGAGAGAGAGGCAGAGGGCAGAGAGAGAGATAGAGAGGCAGAGGACAGAGAGAGAGCGCGAGAGAGAGAGGAAGGCAGAGGACAGAGAGAAAGTGAGAGGGGGGAGGCAGAGGGCAGAGGGGGGTAGGCAAAGGGCAGAGAGTGAGGGAGAGGCAGAGGGGAGAGAGAGAGAGGCAGAGAGCAGAGGGCAGACAGAGAGAGAGATAGGCAGCGGGCAGAGGGGAGAGAGAGGGCAGAGAGAGAGAGAGAGACACAGAGGGCAGAGAGAGAGAGAGAGAGGGAGTGAGTCAGAGGGCAGAGAGAGAGCGAGGGAGGCAAAGGGCAGAGAGAGAGAGGCAGAGGGCAGAGAGAGAGAGAGAGGCAGAGGGCAGAGAGAGAGCGAGGCACAGGGCAGAGAGAGGGTGAGGGAGGCAGAGGGCAGAGAGAGAGAGAGAGAGAGAGAGAGATAGAGGCAGAGGTCAGAGAGCGAGCGCGAGAGAGAGAGAGTGAGGCAGAGGACAGAGAGAGAGCGAGAGAGAGAGGGTGGAGGCAAAGGGCAGAGAGAGAGGGAGGCAGAGGGCAGAGAGAGAGAGAGAGAGGCAGAGAGAGAGAGAGCGCGAGAGAGTGAGAGTGAGTCAGAGGGCAGAGAGAGCGAGGGAGGCAAATGGCAGAGAGAGAGAGGTGGAGGGCAGAGAGAGAGAGAGGTAGAGGGCAGAGAGAGGGTGAGGGAGGCAGAGGGCAGAGAGAGAGAGAGAGAGAGAGGCAGAGGTCAGAGAGAGAGCGCGAGAGAGAGAGGGTGAGGCAGAGGACAGAGTGAGAGCAAGAGAGGGCGGAGGCAAAGGGCAGAGAGAGAGGGAGGCAGAGGGCAGAGAGAGAGAGAGGCAGAGGGCAGAGAGACAGAGAGGCAGAGGGCAGAGAGAGAGAGAGAGGCAGAGGGCAGAGGGCAGAGAGAGAGAGAGGCAGAGCGCAAAGGGCAGAGTGAGAGAGAGATAGGTAGAGGGCAGAGGGGAGATAAAGGGCAGAGAGAGAGGCAGAGGTCAGACAGAGGGAGGCAGAGGGCAGACAGAGGGAGGCAGAGGGCAGAGAGAGGGTGAGGGAGGCAGAAGGCAGAGAGAGAGAGAGAGGGGCAGAGGTCAGAGAGAGCGCAAGAGAGAGAGAGTGAGGCAGAGGACAGAGTGAGAGCAAGAGAGAGAGGGCGGAGGCAAAGGGCAGAGAGAGAGGGAGGCAGAGGGCAGAGACTGAGAGAGAGAGGCAGATGGCAGAGGGCAGAGAGAGGGTGAGGGAGGCAGAGGGCAGAGAGAGAGAGAGAGAGGCAGAGGTCAGAGAGAGAGCGCGAGAGAGAGTGAGTGAGGCAGAGGACAGAGTGAGAGCAAGAGAGAGAGGGCGGAGGCAAAGGGCAGAGGGAGAGGGAGGCAGAGGGCAGAGAGAGAGAGGCAGAGGGCAGAGAAAGAGAGAGAGAGAGGCAGAGCGCAGAGGGCAGAGAGAGAGAGATAGGTAAAGGGCAGAGGGGAGAGCAAGGGCAGAGAGAGAGAGAGAGGGGCAGAGAGAGAGGGAGGCAGAGGGCAGAGACAGAGAGAGAGAGGGAGTGACCAGAGGGCAGAGAGAGAGCGAGGGAGGCAAAGGGCAGAGAGAGAGAGGCAGAGGGCAGAGAGAGAGAGAGGCAGAGGGCAGAGAGAGGGTGAGGGAGGCAGAGGGCAGAGAGAGAGAGAGAGAGGGAGGCAGAGGGCAGAGAGAGAGCGAGAGAGAGAGGGCGGAGGCAAAGGGCAGAGAGAGAGGGAGGCAGAGGACAGAGAGAAAACGAGGGAGCCAAAGGGCAGAGAGAGAGAGGGAGAGGGCAGAGAGAGAGAGAGAGGCAGAGGGCAGAGAGAGGGAGAGTGAGTCAGAGGGCAGAGAGAGAACGAGGGAGCCAAAGGGCAGAGAGAGAGAGGGAGAGGGCAGAGAGAGAGAGAGAGAGGGAGAGGGAGATGGAGAGAGAGGGGCAGAGGGCAGAGAGAGAGAGGGAGAGGGGGCGTGGCACAGGGGAGAAACAGAGAGAGAGAGAGGGCAGAGAGAGAGAGAGAGGGAGGCAGAGAGCAGAGAGAGGGAGGCAGAGGACAGAGAGAGAGCGAGGGAGGCAAAGGGCAGAGAGAGAGAGAAAGAGAGAGAGAGAGAGAGGCAGAGGGCAGAGAGAAAGCGAGAGAGGGGGGGAGGCAGAGGGAAGAGGGGGGGAGGCAAAGGGCAGAGAGCGAGAGAGAGGCAGAGGGCAGAGAGAGAGAGGCAGAGAGCAGAGGGCAGAGAGAGAGAGAGAGATAGGTTGCGGGCAGAGGGGAGAGAGAGAAAGAGAGACACACAGAGGGCAGAGAGAGAGAGAGAGAGGGAGGCAGACGGCAGAGAGAGAGAGAGATAGGCAGAGGGCAGAGGGCAGAGAGAGAGAGAGAGAGAGAGGGAGGCAGAGAGAGAGAGAGAGAGGCAGAGGTCAGAGAGAGAGCGCGAGAG
This sequence comes from Isurus oxyrinchus, assembly GCA_026770705.1. Classification (NCBI taxonomy): domain Eukaryota; kingdom Metazoa; phylum Chordata; class Chondrichthyes; order Lamniformes; family Lamnidae; genus Isurus; species Isurus oxyrinchus. The sequence continues at coordinate 40,822 of JANJGN010001775.1, forward strand.
AGAGAGAGTGAGGCAGAGGACAGAGAGAGAGCGAGAGAGAGGGCGGAGGCAGAGGGCAGAGAGAGAGAGAGGCAGAGCACAGAGGGCAGAGAGAGAGAGAGATAGACAAACGGCAGGGGGAGAGAGAGGGCAGAGAGAGAGAGAGGGCAGAGAGAGAGGGAGGCAGAGGGCAGTGAGGGAGGGCAGACGGCACCGAGGGAGTGCAGAAGGCAGTGAGGGAGGACAGAGAGAGACAGAGAGGCAGAGAGCAGAGAGAGAGAGTGAGAGAGAGAAAAAGGCCAGCAGAGGGCAGAGAGAGAGAGAGAGGCAGAGGGCACAGAGAAAGAGAGAGAGGGAGGGAGGCAGAGGGCAGAGAGAGAGAGATAGAGGGAGGGAGGTAGAGAGAGAGAGAGGGGGCGTGGCACAGGACAGAGAGAGAGAGAGGGCAGAGAGAGAGAGGCTGAGGACAGAGGGCAGAGAGAGAGAGGGGCAGAGGTCAGAGGGAGAGGGAGAGAGAGCGAGGCAGAGGGCAGAGAGAGAGGGAAGCAGAGGGCAGAGAGAGAGGTAGGCAGAGGGCAGAGCAAGAGGGAGGCAGAGGTCAGAGAGAGAGGGAGGCAGAGGGCAGAGAGGGAGGGCAGAGGGCAGAGGGCAGACAGGGCAGAGAGAGAGGGCAGAGAGAGGGCAGAGAGAGAGAGAGGCAGAGGGCAGAGAGAGAGTGAGAGAGGCAGTGGGCACAGTGAAAGAGAGGGGAAGGGAGTCAGAGGGCAGAGAGAGAGCGAGGGAGGCAAAGGGCAGAGAGAGAGAGAGGCAGAGGGCATAGAGAGTGTGAGAGAGGGGGCAGGCAGAGGGCAGAGAGAGAGAGAGGGAGGCAGAGAGTAGAGAGATTGAGGCAGAGGCAGAGAGAGAGAGCGAGGGAGGCAAAGGGCAGAGAGAGAGAGGCAGAGGGCAGAGAGAGAGAGACGGGCAGATGACAGAGAGAGAGAGAGGCAGAGGACAGAGAGAGAGCGCGAGAGAGAGTGAGGCAGAGGACAGAGAGAAAGCGAGAGAGAGAGGGGGAGGCAGAGGCAGAGGGGGTGAGGCAAAGGGCAGAGAGCGAGAGAGAGGCAGAGGACAGAGGGCAGAGAGCGAGAGGCAGAGCACAGAGGGCAGAGAGAGAGAGAGAGAGATAGGCAGTGGGCAGAGGGGAGAGAGAGGGCAGAGAGAGAGAGCGAGGGAGGCAAAGGGCAGAGAGAGAGAGGCAGAGGGCAGAGAGAGAGAGACGGGCAGATGACAGAGAGAGAGTGAGGCAGAGGACAGAGAGAAAGCGAGAGAGAGAGGGGAGGCAGAGGGCAGAGGGGGTGAGGCAAAGGGCAGAGAGCGAGAGAGAGGCAGAGGACAGAGGGCAGAGAGCGAGAGGCAGAGCACAGAGGGCAGAGAGAGAGAGAGATAGGCAGCGGGCAGAGGGGAGAGAGCGGGCAGAGAGAGAGAGAGAGAGGCAGAGCGCAGAGGGCAGAGAGAGAGAGAGATAGGTAAAGGGCAGAGGGGGAGAGAAAGGGCAGAGAGAGAGAGGGGGCAGAGAGAGAGAGAGGGAGTGAGTCAGAGGGCAGAGAGAGAGGGAGGAGGCAGAGGGCAGAGAGAGAGAGAGAGAGAGAGAGAGAGGCAGAGGGCAGACAGAGAGAGGCAGAGGGCAGAGAGAGAGAGAGGGAGGCAGAGGGCAGGAGAGAGAGAGGGAGAGGGAGATGGAGAGAGAGGGGCAGAGGGCAGAGAGAGAGAGAGAGAGGGGGCGTGGCACAGGGCAGAGAGAGAGAGAGAGGGCAGAGAGAGAGAGAGAGAGAGAGGCTGAGGTCAGAGAGAGAGCGTGAGAGAGAGAGAGTGAGGCAGAGGACAGAGTGAGAGCAAGAGAGAGAGGGCAGAGGCAAAGGGCAGAAAGAGAGGGAGGCAGAGGGTAGAGAGAGATAGAGAGGCAGAGAGCAGAGGGCAAAGAGAGAGAGAGATAGGTAAAGGGCAGAGGGGAGAGAAAGAGCAGAGAGAGAGAGAGGGCAGAGAGAGAGGGAGTGAGTCAGAGGGCAGAGAGAGAGCGAGGGAGGCAAAAGGCAGAGAGAGAGAGGCAGAGGGCAGAGAGAGGGTGAGGGAGGCAGAGGGCAAAGAGAGAGAGAGATGGAGGCAGAGGGCAGAGAGAGAGATAGAGGCAGAGGTCAGAGAGCGAGTGCGAGAGAGAGAGAGTGAGGCAGAGGGCAGAGAGAGAGGGAGGCAGAGGGCAGAGAGAGAGAAAGAGAGAGAGAGGCAGAGGTCAGAGAGAGAGCGCGAGAGAGTGAGAGTGAGTCAGAGGGCAGAGAGAGAGAGAGAGGCAGAGGGCAGAGAGAGGGTGAGGGAGGCAGAGGGCAGAGAGAGAGCGCAAGAGAGAGAGAGTGAGGCAGAGGACAGAGGGCAGAGAGAGAGAGAGAGAGAGAGGCAGAGCGCAGAGGGCAGAGAGAGAGAGAGATAGGTAAAGGGCAGAGGGGAGAGAAAGGGCAGAGAGAGAGAGGGCAGAGAGAGAGAGAGGGAGTGAGTCAGAGGGCAGAGAGAGAGGGAGGAGGCAGAGGGCAGAGAGAGAGAGAGAGAGAGAGAGAGGCAGAGGGCAGACAGAGAGAGGCAGAGGGCAGAGAGAGAGAGAGGGAGGCAGAGGGCAGAGAGAGAGAGGGAGAGGGAGATGGAGAGAGAGGGGCAGAGGGCAGAGAGAGAGAGAGAGAGGGGGCGTGGCACAGGGCAGAGAGAGAGAGAGAGGGCAGAGAGAGAGAGAGAGAGAGAGGCTGAGGTCAGAGAGAGAGCGTGAGAGAGAGAGAGTGAGGCAGAGGACAGAGTGAGAGCAAGAGAGAGAGGGCAGAGGCAAAGGGCAGAAAGAGAGGGAGGCAGAGGGTAGAGAGAGAGATAGAGAGGCAGAGAGCAGAGGGCAAAGAGAGAGAGAGATAGGTAAAGGGCAGAGGGGAGAGAAAGAGCAGAGAGAGAGAGAGGGGCAGAGAGAGAGGGAGTGAGTCAGAGGGCAGAGAGAGAGCGAGGGAGGCAAAAGGCAGAGAGAGAGAGGCAGAGGGCAGAGAGAGGGTGAGGGAGGCAGAGGGCAAAGAGAGAGAGAGATGGAGGCAGAGGGCAGAGAGAGAGATAGAGGCAGAGGTCAGAGAGCGAGTGCGAGAGAGAGAGAGTGAGGCAGAGGGCAGAGAGAGAGGGAGGCAGAGGGCAGAGAGAGAGAAAGAGAGAGAGAGGCAGAGGTCAGAGAGAGAGCGCGAGAGAGTGAGAGTGAGTCAGAGGGCAGAGAGAGAGAGAGAGGCAGAGGGCAGAGAGAGGGTGAGGGAGGCAGAGGGCAGAGAGAGAGCGCGAGAGAGAGAGAGTGAGGCAGAGGACAGAGTGAGAGCAAGAGAGAGAGCGGAGGCAAATGGCAGAGAGAGAGGGAGGCAGAGGGCAGAGAGAGAGAGAGAGGCAGAGGGCAGTGGGCAGAGAGAGAGAGAGATAGGTAAAAGGCAGAGGGGAGAGCAAGGGCAGAGAGAGAGAGGGCAGAGAGAGAGAGAGGGAGTGAGTCAGAGGGCAGAGAGAGAGCGAGGGAGGCAAAGGGCAGAGAGAGAGAGAGGCAGAGGGCAGAGAGAGAGAGAGGCAGAGGGCAGAGAGAAGGTGAGGGAGGCAGAGGGCAGAGAGAGAGAGAGAGAGGGAGGCAGAGGGCAGAGAGAGAGAGAGAGGCAGAGGTCAGAGAGCGAGTGCGAGAGTGAGTGAGGCTGAGGACAGAGAGAGAGCGAGAGAGAGAGGGCGGAGGCAAAGGGCAGAGAGGGAGGGAGGCAGAGGGCAGAGAGAGAGAGAGATAGGCAAAGGGCAGAGGGGAGAGAGTGGGCAGAGAGAGAGGGCAGAGAGAGAGGGAGGCAGAGGGCTGCGAGGGAGTGCAGAAGGCAGTGAGGGAGGACAGAGAGAGAGAGAGAGGCAGAGGGCAGAGAGAGAGAGTGAGAGAGAGAGAGAAAGGGCGGCAGAGGGCAGAGAGAGAGAGACAGGCAGAGGGCACAGAGAAAGAGAGAGAGGGAGGGAGGCAGAGGGCAGAGAGAGAGAGAGGCAGAGGGCAGACAGAGAGAGGCAGAGGGCAGAGAGAGAGAGAGACAAAGAGGGCAGAGAGAGAGAGAGAGGGAGGCAGAGGGCAGAGAGAGAGAGAGGGAGAGGGAGATGGAGAGAGAGAGAGGGGCAGAGGACAGACAGAGAGTGAGAGAGAGAGGGGGAGGCAGAGGGCAGAGAGAGAGAGAGAGAGACGTGGCGTGGCACAGGGCAGAGAGAGAGAGAGAGATAGGGCAGAGAGAGAGAGAGAGAGGGCAGAGGGCAGAGAGAGAGGGGCAGACAGAGGGCAGAGAGAGAGAGAATGAGGGAGGCAGAGGGCAGAGAGAGAGAGAGGCAGAGGGCAGAGAGAGAGAGAGGCAGAGGGCAGAGAGAGGATGAGGGAGGCAGAGGGCAGAGAGAGAGAGGTTGAGTTCAGAGAGAGAGCGCGAGAGAGAGAGAGTGAGACAGAGGACAGAGTGAGAGCAAGAGAGAGAGGGCGGAGGCAAAGGGCAGAGAGAGAGGGAGGCAGAGGGCAGAGAGAGAGAGAGATAGGCAAAGGGCAGAGGGGAGAGAGAGGGCAGAGAGAGAGGGCAGAGAGAGGATGAGGGAGGCAGAGGGCAGAGAGAGAGAGGTTGAGTTCAGAGAGAGAGCGCGAGAGAGAGAGAGTGAGACAGAGGACAGAGTGAGAGCAAGAGAGAGAGGGCGGAGGCAAAGGGCAGAGAGAGAGGGAGGCAGAGGGCAGAGAGAGAGAGAGATAGGCAAAGGGCAGAGGGGAGAGAGAGGGCAGAGAGAGAGGGCAGAGAGAGAGGGAGGCAGAGGGCAGCGAGGGAGTGCAGAAGGCAGTGAGGGAGGACAGAGAGAGAGAGAGGCAGAGAAAGAGAGTGAGAAAGAGAGAGAAAGGGCGGCAGAGGGCAGAGAGAGAGAGAGACAGGCAGAGGGCACAGAGAAAGAGAGAGAGGGAGGGAGGCAGAGGGCAGAGAGAGAGAGGCAGAGGGCAGAGAGAGGGTGAGGGAGGCAGAGGGCAGAGAGAGAGAGAGAGAGGCAGAGGTCAGAGAGAGAGCGCGAGAGAGAGAGAGTGAGTCAGAGGGCAGAGAGAGAGCGAAGGAGGCAAAGGGCAGAGAGAGAGAGGCAGAGGGCAGAGTGAGGGTGAGGGAGGCAGAGGGCAGAGAGAGAGAGAGAGAGAGGCAGAAAACAGAGAGAGCGCGCGAGAGAGTGAGGCAGAGGACAGAGAGAGAGCGAGAGAGAGAGTGGGGAGGCAGAGGGAAGAGAGAGAGCGAGGCAGAGGGCAGAGAGAGAGAGAGAGAGGCAGAGGGCAGAGAGAGAGGGAGAGAGGCAGAGCGCAGAGGGCAGAGAGAGAGAGAGAGATAGGCAAAGGGCAGAGTGGAGAGAGAGGGCAGAAAGAGAGAGGGAGGCAGAGGGCAGTGAGGGAGGTCAGATGGCAGTGAGGGAGTGCAGAAGGCAGTGATGGAGGGCAAAGAGAGAGAGAAAGGCAAAGAGCAGAGAGAGAGAGAGAGAGAGAAGGGCGGCAGAGGGCAGAGAGAGAGAGAGAGAGGCAGAGGGCACAGAGAAACAGAGAGAGGGAGGGAGGCAGAGGGCAGAGAGAGAGAGAGAGAGAGAGGCAGAGGGCAGACAGAGAGAGGCAGAGGGCAGAGAGAGAGAGAGGGAGGCAGAGGGCAGAGAGAGAGAGGGAGAGGGAGATGGAGAGAGAGGGGCAGAGGGCAGAGAGAGAGAGAGAGGGGGCGTGGCACAGGGCAGAGAGAGAGAGAGGGCAGAGAGAGAGAGAGAGGCTGAGGTCAGAGAGAGAGCGTGAGAGAGAGAGAGTGAGGCAGAGGACAGAGTGAGAGCAAGAGAGAGAGGGCAGAGGCAAAGGGCAGAAAGAGAGGGAGGCAGAGGGTAGAGAGAGAGATAGAGAGGCAGAGAGCAGAGGGCAAAGAGAGAGAGAGATAGGTAAAGGGCAGAGGGGAGAGAAAGGGCAGAGAGAGAGAGAGGGCAGAGAGAGAGAGGGAGTGAGTCAGAGGGCAGAGAGAGAGCGAGGGAGGCAAAAGGCAGAGAGAGAGAGGCAGAGGGCAGAGAGAGGGTGAGGGAGGCAGAGGGCAAAGAGAGAGAGAGATGGAGGCAGAGGGCAGAGAGAGAGATAGAGGCAGAGGTCAGAGAGCGAGCGCGAGAGAGAGAGAGTGAGGCAGAGGGCAGAGAGAGAGGGAGGCAGAGGGCAGAGAGAGAGAAAGAGAGAGAGAGGCAGAGGTCAGAGAGAGAGCGCGAGAGAGTGAGTGTGAGTCAGAGGGCAGAGAGAGAGCGAGGGAGGCAAAGGGCAGAGAGAGAGAGGCAGAGGGCAGAGAGAGAGAGAGGCAGAGGGCAGAGAGAGGGTGAGGGAGGCAGAGGGCAGAGAGAGAGCGCGAGAGAGAGAGAGTGAGGCAGAGGACAGAGTGAGAGCAAGAGAGAGAGCGGAGGCAAATGGCAGAGAGAGAGGGAGGCAGAGGGCAGAGAGAGAGAGAGAGGCAGAGGGCAGTGGGCAGAGAGAGAGAGAGAGGCAGAGTGCAGAGGGCAGAGAGAGAGAGAGATAGGTAAAAGGCAGAGGGGAGAGCAAGGGCAGAGAGAGAGAGGGCAGAGAGAGAGAGAGGGAGTGAGTCAGAGGGCAGAGAGAGAGCGAGGCAGAGGGCAGAGAGAGAGAGAGGCAGAGGGCAGAGAGAAGGTGAGGGAGGCAGAGGGCAGAGAGAGAGAGAGAGGGAGGCAGAGGGCAGAGAAAGAGAGAGAGGCAGAGGTCAGAGAGAGAGAGATAGGTAAAGGGCAGAGGGGAGAGAAAGGGCAGAGAGAGAGAGAGGGCAGAGAGAGAGAGAGGCAGAGGGCAGAGAGAGAGAGAGGCAGAGGGGAGAGAGAGGGTGAGGGAGGCAGAGGGCAGAGAGAGAGGGAGAGAGGCAGAGCGCAGAGGGCAGAGAGAGAGAGAGATAGGCAAAGGGCAGAGTGGAGAGAGAGGGCAGAAAGAGAGAGGGAGGCAGAGGGCAGTGAGGGAGGTCAGATGGCAGTGAGGGAGTGCAGAAGGCAGTGATGGAGGGCAAAGAGAGAGAGAAAGGCAAAGAGCAGAGAGAGAGAGAGAGAAGGGCGGCAGAGGGCAGAGAGAGAGAGAGGCAGAGGGCACAGAGAAACGGAGAGAGGGAGGGAGGCAGAGGGCAGAGAGAGAGAGAGAGAGAGAGGCAGAGGGCAGACAGAGAGAGGCAGAGGGCAGAGAGAGAGAGAGGGAGGCAGAGGGCAGAGAGAGAGAGGGAGAGGGAGATGGAGAGAGAGGGGCAGAGGGCAGAGAGAGAGAGAGAGGGGGCGTGGCACAGGGCAGAGAGAGAGAGAGGGGCAGAGAGAGAGAGAGAGGCTGAGGTCAGAGAGAGAGCGTGAGAGAGAGAGAGTGAGGCAGAGGACAGAGTGAGAGCAAGAGAGAGAGGGCAGAGGCAAAGGGCAGAAAGAGAGGGAGGCAGAGGGTAGAGAGAGAGATAGAGAGGCAGAGAGCAGAGGGCAAAGAGAGAGAGAGATAGGTAAAGGGCAGAGGGGAGAGAAAGGGCAGAGAGAGAGAGAGGGGCAGAGAGAGAGAGGGAGTGAGTCAGAGGGCAGAGAGAGAGCGAGGGAGGCAAAAGGCAGAGAGAGAGAGGCAGAGGGCAGAGAGAGGGTGAGGGAGGCAGAGGGCAAAGAGAGAGAGAGATGGAGGCAGAGGGCAGAGAGAGAGATAGAGGCAGAGGTCAGAGAGCGAGCGCGAGAGAGAGAGAGTGAGGCAGAGGGCAGAGAGAGAGGGAGGCAAAGGGCAGAGAGAGAGAAAGAGAGAGAGAGGCAGAGGTCAGAGAGAGAGCGCGAGAGAGTGAGTGTGAGTCAGAGGGCAGAGAGAGAGCGAGGGAGGCAAAGGGCAGAGAGAGAGAGGCAGAGGGCAGAGAGAGAGAGAGGCAGAGGGCAGAGAGAGGGTGAGGGAGGCAGAGGGCAGAGAGAGAGCGCAAGAGAGAGAGAGTGAGGCAGAGGACAGAGTGAGAGCAAGAGAGAGAGCGGAGGCAAATGGCAGAGAGAGAGGGAGGCAGAGGGCAGAGAGAGAGAGAGAGGCAGAGGGCAGTGGGCAGAGAGAGAGAGAGAGGCAGAGTGCAGAGGGCAGAGAGAGAGAGAGATAGGTAAAAGGCAGAGGGGAGAGCAAGGGCAGAGAGAGAGAGGGCAGAGAGAGAGAGAGGGAGTGAGTCAGAGGGCAGAGAGAGAGCGAGGCAGAGGGCAGAGAGAAGGTGAGGGAGGCAGAGGGCAGAGAGAGAGAGAGAGGGAGGCAGAGGGCAGAGAAAGAGAGAGAGGCAGAGGTCAGAGAGAGAGAGATAGGTAAAGGGCAGAGGGGAGAGAAAGGGCAGAGAGAGAGAGAGGGCAGAGAGAGAGAGAGGCAGAGGGCAGAGAGAGAGAGAGGCAGAGGGGAGAGAGAGGGTGAGGGAGGCAGAGGGCAAAGAGAGAGAGAGAGGGAGGCAGAGGACAGAGTGAGAGAGAGAGAGAGAGGCAGAAGTCAGAGAGAGAGCGCGAGAGAGAGAGTGTGAGGCAGAGGACACAGTGAGAGCAAGAGAGAGAGGGCGGAGGCAAAGGGCAGAGAGAGAGGGAGGCAGAGGGCAGAGAGAGAGAGAGAGGAAGAAGGCAGAGGGCAGAGAGAGAGAGAGAGAGAGGCAGAGCGCAGAGGGCAGAGAGAGAGAGAGATAGGTAAAGGGCAGAGGTGAGAGAAAGGGCAGAGAGAGAGAGAGGCAGAGGGCAGAGAGAGGGTGAGGGAGGCAGAGGGCAGAGAGAGAGAGAGAGGCAGAGGTCAGAGAGAGAGCGCGAGAGAGAGAGAGAGTGAGTCAGAGGGCAGAGAGAGAGCGAGGGAGGCAAAGGGCAGAGAGAGAGAGGCAGAGGGCAGGGAGACAGAGAGGCAGCGGGCAGAGAGAGGGTGAGGGAGGCAAAGGGCAGAGAGAGAGAGAGAGAGAGAGGCAGAGGTCAGAGAGAGAGCGCGAGAGAGAGTGAGTGAGGCAGAGGACAGAGTGAGAGCAAGAGAGAGAGGGCGGAGGCAAAGGGCAGACAGAGAGGGAGGCAGAGGGCAGACAGAGAGAGAGATAGGTAAAGGGCAGAGGGGAGAGCAAGGGCAGAGAGAGAGAGAGGGCAGAGAGAGAGAGAGAGGGAGTGAGTCAGAGGGCAGAGAGAGAGCGAGGGAGGCAAAGGGCAGAGAGAGAGAGGCAGAGGGCAGAGAGAGAGAGAGGCAGAGGGCAGAGAGAGAGAGAGGCAGAGGACAGAGAGAGAGCACGAGAGAGAGAGTGAGGCAGATGACAGACAGAATGCGAGAGAGAGGGGTGAGGCAGATGGCAGAGAGGGGGGAGGCAGAGGGCAGACAGTGAGAGAGTGGCAGAGGGCAGAGGGCAGAGAGAGAGAGACAGAGCGCAGAGGGCAGAGAGAGAGAGAGTTGGCAGAGGGCAGAGGGGAGAGAGAGGGCAGATAGAGAGAGAGAGAGATAGGCAGAGGGCAGAGAGAGAGAGAGAGAGCGAGTGAGTCAGAGGGCAGAGAGAGAACGAGGGAGCCAAAGGGCAGAGAGAGAGAGGGAGAGGGCTGAGAGAGAGAGAGGCAGAGGGCAGAGAGAGGGAGAGGGAGGCAGAGGGCAGAGAGAGAGCGCAAGAGAGAGAGAGTGAGTCAGAGGGCAGAGAGAGAGCGAGGGAGGCAAAGGGCAGAGAGAGAGAGGCAGAGGGCAGAGAGAGAGAGAGGCAGAGGGCAGAGAGAGGGTGAGGGAGGCAAAGAGCAGAGAGAGAGAGAGAGAGAGAGAGGCAGAGGTCAGAGAGAGAGCGCAAGAGAGAGTGAGTGAGGCAGAGGACAGAGTGAGAGCAAGAGAGAGAGGGCGGAGGCAAAGGGCAGAGAGAGAGGGAGGCAGAGGGCAGAGAGAGAGAGAGGCAGAGGGCAGAGGGCAGAGAGAGAGAGAGAGGCAGAGCGCAGAGGGCAGAGAGAGAGAGATAGGTAAAGGGCAGAGGGGAGAGCAAGAGCAGAGAGAGAGAGAGGGCAGAGAGAGAGAGAGGGAGTGAGTCAGAGGGCAGAGAGAGAGAGAGGGAGGCAAAGGGCAGAGAGAGAGAGGCAGAGGGCAGAGAGAGAGAGGCAGAGGGCAGAGAGCGGGTGAGGGAGGCAGAGGGCAGAGAGAGAGACAGAGGGAGGCAGAGGGCAGAGAGAGAGAGAGAGGCAGAGGGCAGAGAGCGAGCGCGAGAGAGAGTGAGGCAGAGGACAGAGAGAGAGCGAGAGAGAGAGGGCGGAGGCAAAGGGCAGAGAGTGAGGGAGGCAGAAGGCAGAGAGAGAGAGAGGCAGAGGGCGGACAGAGAGAGGCAGAGGGCAGAGAGAGAGAGAGACACACAGAGGGCAGAGAGAGAGAGAGGGAGGCAAAGGGCAGAGAGAGAGGGAGAGGGAGATGGAGAGAGAGAGAGGGGCAGAGGGCAGACAGAGAGCGAGAGAGAGAGGGGGAGGCAGAGGGCAGAGAGAGAGAGAGGTGGCGTGGCACAGGGCATAGAGAGAGAGAGAGGGCAGAGAGAGAGAGAGAGAGGGCAGAGGGCAGAGAGAGATGGGGCAGGCAGAGGGCAGAGAGAGAGAGAATGAGGGAGGCAGAGGGCAGAGAGAGAGAGAGAGAGACACAGAGGGCAGAGAGAGAGAGAGGGAGGCAGAGGGCAGAGAGAGAGAGGCAGAGGTCAGAGGTTGAGAGAGGGAGAGAGAGTGAGGCAGAGGGCAGAGAGAGAGGGAGGCAGACGGCAGAGCGAGAGGGAAGCAGAGGGCAGATGGGAGGGCAGAGGGCAGAGAGGGAGGGCAGAGGGCAAAGGGCAGACAGGGCAGAGAGAGAGGGCAGAGAGAGGGCAGAGAGAGAGAGAGGCAGAGGGCAGAGAGAGAGAGTGAGAGAGGCAGAGGGCACAGTGTAAGAGAGAGGGGGAGGGAGTCAGAGGGCAGAGAGAGGGCAGAGAGAGGGGGGGGAGGCAGAGGGCAGAGAGAGAGAGAGGGAGGCAGAGAGCAGAGAGAGGGAGGCAGAGGGCAGAGAGAGAGCGAGGGAGGCTGAGGGCAGAGAGAGAGAGGCAGAGGGCAGAGAGAGAGAGAGAGAGGCAGAGGGCAGAGAGAGAGAGAGAGAGAGAGGCAGAGGGCAGAGAGAGAGAGAGGCAGAGGACAGAGAGAGAGCACGAGAGAGAGAGTGAGGCAGATGACAGACAGAATGCGAGAGAGAGGGGTGAGGCAGATGGCAGAGAGGGGGGAGGCAGAGGGCAGACAGTGAGAGAGTGGCAGAGGGCAGAGAGAGAGAGACAGAGCGCAGAGGGCAGAGAGAGAGAGAGTTGGGAGAGGGCAGAGGGGAGAGAGAGGGCAGAGAGAGAGAGAGAGAGATAGGCAGAGGGCAGAGGGCAGAGAGAGAGAGAGAGCGAGTGAGTCAGAGGGCAGAGAGAGAACGAGGGAGCCAAAGGGCAGAGAGCGAGAGGGAGAGGGCTGAGAGAGAGAGAGGCAGAGGGCAGAGAGTGGGAGAGGGAGGCAGAGGGCAGAGAGAGAGCGCGAGAGAGAGTGTGAGTCAGATGGCAGAGAGAGAGCGAGAGAGAGAGGGCGGAGGCAAAGGGCAGAGAGAGAGGGAGGCAGAGGGCAGAGAGAGAGAGAGGCAGAGGGCAGAGGGCAGAGAGAGAGAGAGAGAGAGGCAGAGCGCAGAGGGCAGAGAGAGAGAGAGATAGGTAAAGGTCAGAGGGGAGAGCAAGGGCAGAGAGAGAGAGAGGGCAGAGAGAGAGGGAGTGAGTCAGAGGGCAGAGAGAGAGAGAGGGAGGCAAAGGGCAGAGAGAGAGAGGCAGAGGGCAGAGAGAGAGAGAGGCAGAGGGCAGGGAGAGGGTGAGGGAGGCAGAGGGCAGAGAGAGAGAGAGAGGGAGGCAGAGGGCAGAGAGAGAGAGAGAGGCAGAGGTCAGAGAGCGAGCGCGAGAGAGAGTGAGGCAGAGGACAGAGAGAGAGAGAGAGGTGGCGTGGCACAGGGCAGAGAGAGAGAGAGAGAAAGAGAGGGCAGAGAGAGAGAGGACAGAGTGAGAGCAAGAGAGATGGGGCAGGCAGAGGGCAGAGAGAGAGAGAATGAGGGAGGCAGAGGGCAGAGAGAGAGAGACACACACAGAGGGCAGAGAGAGAGAGAGGGAGGCAGAGGGCAGAGAGAGAGAGGCAGAGGTCAGAGGTTGAGAGAGGGTGAGAGAGTGAGGCAGAGGGCAGAGAGAGAGAGGCAGAGGGCAGAGAGAGAGAGAGAGGCAGAGGGCAGGGAGAGGGTGAGGGAGGCAGAGGGCAGAGAGAGAGAGGGAGGGAGGCAGAGGGCAGAGAGAGAGAGAGGCAGAGGGCAGACAGAGAGAGGCAGAGGGCAGAGAGAGAGAGAGGGAGGCAGAGGGCAGAGAGAAAGGGAGAGGGAGATGGAAAGAGAGAGAGGGGCAGAGGGCAGACAGAGAGCGAGAGAGAGAGGGGGAGGCAGAGGGCAGAGAGAGAGAGAGAGGTGGCGTGGCACAGGGCAGAGAGAGAGAGAGAGAAAGAGAGGGCAGAGAGAGAGAGGACAGAGTGAGAGCAAGAGAGATGGGGCAGGCAGAGGGCAGAGAGAGAGAGAATGAGGGAGGCAGAGGGCAGAGAGAGAGAGAGAGACACAGAGGGCAGAGAGAGAGAGAGGGAGGCAGAGGGCAGAGAGAGAGAGGCAGAGGTCAGAGGTTGAGAGAGGGTGAGAGAGTGAGGCAGAGGGCAGAGAGAGAGGCAGGCAGAGGGCAGAGAGAGAGGCAGGCAGAGGGCAGAGCGAGAGGGAGGCAGAGGGCAGAGCGAGAGAGAGGCAGAGGGCAGATGGGAGGGCAGAGGGCAGAGAGGGAGGGCAAAGGGCAGACAGGGCAGAGAGAGAGGGCAGAGAGAGGGCAGAGAGAGAGAGAGGCAGAGGGCAGAGAGAGAGAGTGAGAGAGGCAGAGGGCACAGTGAAAGAGAGAGGGGGAGGGAGTCAGAGGGCAGAGAGAGAGCGAGAGAGGGGGGGAGGCAGAGGGCAGAGAGAGAGAGAGGGAGGCAGAGAGCAGAGAGAGGGAGGCAGAGGGCAGAGAGAGAGAGAGAGAGAGGCAGAGGGCAGAGAGAGAGAGAGGCAGAGGACAGAGAGAGAGCACGAGAGAGAGAGTGAGGCAGATGACAGACAGAATGTGAGACAGAGGGGTGAGGCAGATGGCAGAGAGGGGGGAGGCAGAGGGCAGACAGTGAGAGAGTGGCAGAGGGCATAGGGCAGAGAGAGAGAGACAGAGCGCAGAGGGCAGAGAGAGAGAGAGAGTTGGGAGAGGGCAGAGGGGAGAGAGAGGGCAGAGAGAGAGAGAGAGATAGGCAGAGGGCAGAGGGCAGAGAGAGAGAGAGAGAGCGAGTGAGTCAGAGGGCAGAGAGAGAACGAGGGAGCCAAAGGGCAGAGAGAGAGAGGGAGAGGGCTGAGAGAGAGAGAGGCAGAGGGCAGAGAGAGGGAGAGGGAGGCAGAGGGCAGAGAGAGAGCGCGAGAGAGAGAGAGTGAGTCAGAGGGCAGAGAGAGAGCGAGAGAGAGAGGGCGGAGGCAAAGGGCAGAGAGAGAGGGAGGCAGAGGGCAGAGAGAGAGAGAGAGGCAGAGGGCAGAGGGCAGAGAGAGAGAGAGGCAGAGCGCAGAGGGCAGAGAGAGAGAGAGATAGGTAAAGGGCAGAGGGGAGAGCAAGGGCAGAGAGAGAGAGAGGGCAGAGAGAGAGGGAGTGAGTCAGAGGGCAGAGAGAGAGAGAGGGAGGCAAAGGGCAGAGAGAGAGAGAGAGGCAGAGGGCAGAGAGAGAGAGAGAGGCAGAGGGCAGGGAGAGGGTGAGGGAGGCAGAGGGCAGAGAGAGAGAGGGAGGGAGGCAGAGGGCAGAGAGAGAGAGAAGCAGAGGGCAGACAGAGAGAGGCAGAGGGCAGAGAGAGAGAGAGACACAGAGGGCAGAGAGAGAGAGAGGAAGGCAGAGGGCAGAGAGAAAGGGAGAGGGAGATGGAGAGAGAGAGAGGGGCAGAGGGCAGACAGAGAGAGAGAGAGAGAGAGGTGGCGTGGCACAGGGCAGAGAGAGAGAGAGAGAAAGAGAGGGCAGAGAGAGAGAGGACAGAGTGAGAGGAAGAGAGATGGGGCAGGCAGAGGGCAGAGAGAGAGAGAATGAGGGAGGCAGAGGGCAGAGAGAGAGAGAGAGACACAGAGGGCAGAGAGAGAGAGAGGGAGGCAGAGGGCAGAGAGAGAGAGGCAGAGGTCAGAGGTTGAGAGAGGGTGAGAGAGTGAGGCAGAGGGCAGAGAGAGAGGCAGGCAGAGGGCAGAGAGAGAGGCAGGCAGAGGGCAGAGCGGGAGGGAGGCAGAGGGCAGAGCGGGAGGGAGGCAGAGGGCAGATGGGAGGGCAGAGGGCAGAGAGGGAGGGCAGAGGGCAAAGGGCAATCAGGGCAGAGAGAGAGGGCAGAGAGAGGGCAGAGAGAGAGAGAGGCAGAGGGCAGAGAGAGAGAGTGAGAGAGGCAGAGGGCACAGTGAAAGAGAGAGGGGGAGGGAGTCAGAAGGCAGAGAGAGAGCGAGAGAGGGGGGGAGGCAGAGGGCAGAGAGAGAGAGAGGGAAGCAGAGAGCAGAGAGAGGGAGGCAGAGGGCAGAGAGAGAGAGAGAGAGAGGCAGAGGGCAGAGAGAGAGAGAGAGGCAAAGGACAGAGAGAGAGCACGAGAGAGAGAGTGAGGCAGATGACAGACAGAATGCGAGACAGAGGGGTGAGGCAGATGGCAGAGAGGGGGGAGGCAGAGGGCAGACAGTGAGAGAGAGGCAAAGGGCAGAGGGCAGAGAGAGAGAGACAGAGCGCAGAGGGCAGAGAGAGAGAGAGTTGGGAGAGGGCAGAGGGGAGAGAGAGAACGAGAGAGAGAGGGGGAGGCAGAGGGCAGAGAGAGAGAGAGAGGTGGCGTGGCACAGGGCAGAGAGAGAGAGAGAGAAAGAGAGGGCAGAGAGAGAGAGGACAGAGTGAGAGCAAGAGAGATGGGGCAGGCAGAGGGCAGAGAGAGAGAGAATGAGGGAGGCAGAGGGCAGAGAGAGAGAGAGAGACACAGAGGGCAGAGAGAGAGAGAGGGAGGCAGAGGGCAGAGAGAGAGAGGCAGAGGTCAGAGGTTGAGAGAGGGTGAGAGAGTGAGGCAGATGGCAGAGAGGGGGGAGGCAGAGGGCAGACAGTGAGAGAGAGGCAGAGGGCAGAGGGCAGAGAGAGAGAGACAGAGCGCAGAGGGCAGAGAGAGAGAGAGTTGGGAGAGGGCAGAGGGGAGAGAGAGGGCAGAGAGAGAGAGACAGAGCGCAGAGGGCAGAGAGAGAGAGAGAGTTGGGAGAGGGCAGAGGGGAGAGAGAGGGCAGAGAGAGAGAGAGAGAGATAGGCAGAGGGCAGAGGGCAGAGAGAGAGAGAGAGAGAGCGAGTGAGTCAGAGGGCAGAGAGAGAACGAGGGAGCCAAAGGGCAGAGAGAGAGAGGGAGAGGGCTGAGAGAGAGAGAGGCAGAGGGCAGAGAGAGGGAGAGGGAGGCAGAGGGCAGAGAGAGAGCGCGAGAGAGAGAGAGTGAGTCAGAGGGCAGAGAGAGAGCGAGAGAGAGAGGGCGGAGGCAAAGGGCAGAGAGAGAGGGAGGCAGAGGGCAGAGAGAGAGAGAGGCAGAGGGCAGAGGGCAGAGAGAGAGAGAGAGAGAGAGAGGCAGAGCGCAGAGGGCAGAGAGAGAGAGAGATAGGTAAAGGGCAGAGGGGAGAGCAAGGGCAGAGAGAGAGAGAGGGCAGAGAGAGAGGGAGTGAGTCAGAGGGCAGAGAGAGAGAGAGGGAGGCAAAGGGCAGAGAGAGAGAGGCAGAGGGCAGAGAGAGAGAGAGAGGCAGAGGGCAGGGAGAGGGTGAGGGAGGCAGAGGGCAGAGAGAGAGAGGGAGGGAGGCAGAGGGCAGAGAGAGAGAGAGGCAGAGGGCAGACAGAGAGAGGCAGAGGGCAGAGAGAGAGAGAGGGAGGCAGAGGGCAGAGAGAAAGGGAGAGGGAGATGGAGAGAGAGAGAGGGGCAGAGGGCAGACAGAGAGCGAGAGAGAGAGGGGGAGGCAGAAGGCAGAGAGAGAGAGAGAGGTGGCGTGGCACAGGGCAGAGAGAGAGAGAGAGAAAGAGAGGGCAGAGAGAGAGAGGACAGAGTGAGAGCAAGAGAGATGGGGCAGGCAGAGGGCAGAGAGAGAGAGAATGAGGGAGGCAGAGGGCAGAGAGAGAGAGAGAGACACAGAGGGCAGAGAGAGAGAGAGGGAGGCAGAGGGCAGAGAGAGAGAGGCAGAGGTCAGAGGTTGAGAGAGGGTGAGAGAGTGAGGCAGAGGGCAGAGAGAGAGGCAGGCAGAGGGCAGAGAGAGAGGCAGGCAGAGGGCAGAGCGAGAGGGAGGCAGAGGGCAGAGCGAGAGGGAGGCAGAGGGCAGATGGGAGGGCAGAGGGCAGAGAGGGAGGGCAGAGGGCAAAGGGCAGACAGGGCAGAGAGAGAGGGCAGAGAGAGGGCAGAGAGAGAGAGGCAGAGGGCAGAGAGAGAGAGTGAGAGAGGCAGAGGGCACAGTGAAAGAGAGAGGGGGAGGGAGTCAGAAGGCAGAGAGAGAGCGAGAGAGGGGGCGAGGCAGAGGGCAGAGAGAGAGAGAGGGAAGCAGAGAGCAGAGAGAGGGAGGCAGAGGGCAGAGAGAGAGAGAGAGAGAGGCAGAGGGCAGAGAGAGAGAGAGAGGCAAAGGACAGAGAGAGAGCACGAGAGAGAGAGTGAGGCAGATGACAGACAGAATGCGAGACAGAGGGGTGAGGCAGATGGCAGAGAGGGGGGAGGCAGAGGGCAGACAGTGAGAGAGAGGCAGAGGGCAGAGGGCAGAGAGAGAGAGACAGAGCGCAGAGGGCAGAGAGAGAGAGAGTTGGGAGAGGGCAGAGGGGGAGAGAGAGAACGAGAGAGAGAGGGGGAGGCAGAGGGCAGAGAGAGAGAGAGAGGTGGCGTGGCACAGGGCAGAGAGAGAGAGAGAGAAAGAGAGGGCAGAGAGAGAGAGGACAGAGTGAGAGCAAGAGAGATGGGGCAGGCAGAGGGCAGAGAGAGAGAGAATGAGGGAGGCAGAGGGCAGAGAGAGAGAGAGAGACACAGAGGGCAGAGAGAGAGAGAGGGAGGCAGAGGGCAGAGAGAGAGAGGCAGAGGTCAGAGGTTGAGAGAGGGTGAGAGAGTGAGGCAGATGGCAGAGAGGGGGGAGGCAGAGGGCAGACAGTGAGAGAGAGGCAGAGGGCAGAGGGCAGAGAGAGAGAGACAGAGCGCAGAGGGCAGAGAGAGAGAGAGTTGGGAGAGGGCAGAGGGGAGAGAGAGGGCAGAGAGAGAGAGACAGAGCGCAGAGGGCAGAGAGAGAGAGAGTTGGGAGAGGGCAGAGGGGAGAGAGAGGGCAGATAGAGAGAGAGAGATAGGCAGAGGGCAGAGGGCAGAGACAGCGAGTGAGTCAGAGGGCAGAGAGAGAACGAGGGAGCCAAAGGGCAGAGAGAGAGAGGGAGAGGGCTGAGAGAGAGAGAGGCAGAGGGCAGAGAGAGGGAGAGGGAGGCAGAGGGCAGAGAGAGAGAGAGAGAGGGAGGCAGAGGGCAGAGAGAGAGAGAGGCAGAAAACAGAGAGAGAGCACGAGAGAGAGAGTGAGGCAGAGGACAGAGAGAGAGCGAGAGGCGAGAGAGAGAGAGTGGGGAGGCAGAGGGAAGAGAGAGAGGGAGGCAGAGGGCAGAGAGAGAGAGAGAGAGAGAGGCAGAGGGCAGAGGCCAGAGCGAGAGTGGGAGAGAGGCAGAGCGCAGAGGGCAGAGAGAGAGAGAGAGATAGGCAAAGGGCAGAGTGGAGAGAGAGGGCAGAGAGAGAGAGTGGGAGGAAGAGGGCAGTGAGGGAGGTCAGAGGGCAGCGAGGGAGTGCAGAAGGCAGTGATGGAGGGCAAAGAGAGAGAGAAAGGCAAAGAGCAGAGAGAGAGAGAGAGAGAGAGAGAGAAGGGTGGCAGAGGGCAGAGAGAGAGAGGGAGAGGCAGAGGGCACAGAGAAAGAGAGGGAGGCAGAGGGCAGAGAGAGAGAGAGAGAGAGAGAGGCAGAGGGCAGACAGAGAGAGGCAGAGGGCAGAGAGAGAGAGAGAGACACACACAGAGGGCAGAGAGAGAGAGAGGGAGGCAGAGGGCAGAGAGAGAGAGAGAGAGGGAGATGGAGAGAGAGAGAGCGGCAGAGGGCAGAGAGAGAGAGGGGGGCGTGGCACAGGGCACACAGAGAGAGAGAGAGAGAGGGCAGAGAGAGGCAGAGGCAGAGGGCAGAGAGAGAGAGAGAGAGGGAGGCAGAGGGCAGAGAGAGAGAGAGGCAGAAAACAGAGAGAGAGCGCGAGAGAGAGAGTGAGGCAGAGGACAGAGAGAGAGCGAGAGGCGAGAGAGAGAGTGGGGAGGCAGAGGGAAGAGAGAGAGGGAGGCAGAGGGCAGAGAGAGAGAGAGAGGCAGAGGGCAGAGGGCAGAGGGCAGAGGGCAGAGGGCAGAGCGAGAGTGGGAGAGAGGCAGAGCGCAGAGGGCAGAGAGAGAGAGAGATAGGCAAAGGGCAGAGTGGAGAGAGAGGGCAGATAGAGAGAGTGGGAGGCAGAGGGCAGTGAGGGAGGTCAGAGGGCAGCAAGGGAGTGCAGAAGGCAGTGATGGAGGGCAAAGAGAGAGAGAAAGGCAAAGAGCAGCGAGAGAGAGAGAGAGAGAAGGGCGGCAGAGGGCAGAGAGAGAGAGAGAGAGGCAGAGGGCACAGAGAAAGAGAGGGAGGCAGAGGGCAGAGAGAGAGGCAGAGGGCAGACAGAGAGAGGCAGAGGGCAGAGAGAGAGAGAGAGACACACAGAGGGCAGAGAGAGAGAGAGGGAGGCAGAGGGCAGAGAGAGAGAGGGAGAGGGAGATGGAGAGGGAGAGAGGGGCAGAGGGCAGAGAGAGAGAGAGGGGGCGTGGCACAGGGCAGAGAGAGAGAGAGGGAGGCAGAGAGCAGAGAGAGAGAGGCAGAGGGCAGAGAGAGAGAGAGAGAGAGAGAGAGAGGCAGAGGACAGAGAGAGAGCACGAGAGAGAGAGTGAGGCAGAGGACAGAGAAAGCGAGAGAGAGAGGGGAGGCAGAGGGCAGAGGGGGTGAGGCAAAGGGCAGAGAGCGAGAGAGAGGCAGAGGACAGAGGGCAGAGAGAGAGAGAGAGAGAGATAGGCAGTGGGCAGAGGGGAGAGAGAGGGCAGAGAGAGAGAGAGACACAGAGGGCAGAGAGAGAGGGAGGCAGATGGCAGAGAGAGAGAGAGATAGGCAGAGGGCAGTGAGAGAGAGAGAGAGTGAGGCAGAGGTCAGAGAGAGAGCACGAGAGAGAGAGTGAGGCAGAGGACAGAGAGAGAGCGAGAGAGAGGGCGGAGGCAGAGGGCAGAGAGAGAGAGAGAGGCAGAGCACGGAGGGCAGAGAGAGAGAGATAGACAAAGGGCAGAGGGGAGAGAGAGGGCAGAGAGAGAGAGAGAGAGGGCAGAGAGAGAGGGAGGCAGAGGGCATTGAGGGAGGGCAGACGGCACTGAGGGAGTGCAGAAGGCAGTGATGGAGGACAGAGGGAGAGCGAGAGGCAGAGAGCAGAGAGAGAGAGTGAGAGAGAGAAAAAGGGCGGCAGAGGGCAGAGAGAGAGAGAGAGGCAGAGGGCACAGAGAAAGAGAGAGAGGGAGGGAGGCAGAGGGCAGAGAGAGAGAGAGGCAGATGGCAGGCAGAGGGCAGAGAGAGAGAGAGAGAGAGAGACACACAGAGGGCAGAGAGAAAGAAAGGGAGGCAGAGGGCAGAGAGAGAGAGAGAGAGCTGGAGAGAGAAAGAGGGGCAGAGGGCAGAGAGAGAGCGAGAGAGAGAGGGGGAGGCAGAGGGCAGAGAGAGAGAGAGAGGGGTCGTGGCACAGGGCAGAGAGAGGGCAGAGAGAGAGAAGCTGAGGACAGAAGGCAGAGAGAGAGATGGGGGAGGCAGAGGGCAGAGAGAGAGAATGAGGGAGGCAGAGGGCAGAGAGAGAGAGGCAGAGGTCAGAGGGAGAGAGAGAGAGAGAGCGAGGCAGAGGGCAGAGAGAGAGGGAAGCAGAGGGCAGAGAGAGAGGTAGGCAGAGGGCAGAGCAAGAGGGAGGCAGAGGGCAGACAGAGAGGGAGGCAGAGGGCAGAGAGGGAGGGCAGGGGGCAGAGGGTAGACAGGGCAGAGAGAGAGGGCAGAGAGAGGGCAGAGAGAGAGAGAGGCAGAAGGCAGAGAGAGAGAGTGAGAGAGGCAGAGGGCACAGTGAAAGAGAGAGGGGGAGGGAGTCAGAGGGCAGAGGGAGAGCTAGGGAGGCAAAGGGCAGAGAGAGACAGAGGCAGAGGGCAGAGAGAGAGCGAGAGAGAGGGGGCAGGCAGAGGGCAGAGAGAGAGAGAGGGAGGCAGAGAGCAGAGAGATTGAGGCAGAGGGCAGAGAGAGAGAACGAGGGAGGCAAAGGGCAGAGGGAGAGAGGCAGAGGGCAGAGAGAGAGAGAGAGAGGCGCAGAGGACAGAGAGAGAGCGGCGGAGAGAGAGAGTGAGGCAGAGGACAGAGAGAAAGCGAGAGAGAGAGGGGAGGCAGAGGGCAGAGGGGGTGAGGCAAAGGGCAGAGAGCGAGAGAGAGGCAGAGGACAGAGGGCAGAGAGAGAGAGGCAGAGCGCAGAGGGCAGAGAGAGAGAGGGAGTGAGTCAGAGGGCAGAGAGAGAGCGAGGGAGGCAAAGGGCAGAGAGAGAGAGGCAGAGGGCAGAGAGAGAGAGAGAGGGAGGCAGAGAGAGAGAGGGAGTGAGTCAGAGGGCAGAGAGAGAGCGAGGGAGGCAAAGGGCAGAGAGAGAGAGGCAGATGGCAGAGAGAGAGAGAGTGAGGCAGAGGACAGAGAGAGAGTGCGAGAGAGAGAGTGAGGCAGAGGACAGAGAGAAAGCGAGAGAGAGGGGGGAGGCAGAGGGCAGAGGGGCTGAGGCAAAGGGCAGAGAGCGAGAGAGAGGCAGAGGGCAGAGAGAGAGAGGCAGAGCGCAGAGGGCAGAGAGAGAGAGGGAGTGAGTCAGAGGGCAGAGAGAGAGCGAGGGAGGCAAAGGGCAGAGAGAGAGAGGCAGAGGGCAGAGAGAGAGAGGCAGAGGGCAGAGAGAGGGTGAGGGAGGCAGAGGGCAGAGAGAGGGTGAGGGAGGCAGAGGGCAGAGAGAGAGAGAGGCAGAGGTCAGAGAGAGAGCGCAAGAGAGAGAGAGTGAGGCAGAGGACAGAGAGAAAGCGAGAGAGAGAGTGGGGAGGCAGAGGGAAGAGAGAGAGGGAGGCAGAGGGCAGAGAGAGAGAGAGAGAGGCAGAGGGCAGAGGGCAGAGCGAGAGTGGGAGAGAGGCAGAGCGCAGAGGGCACAGAGAGAGAGAGATAGGCAAAGGGCAGAGTGGAGAGAGAGGACAGAGAGAGAGGGAGGCAGAGGGCAGTGAGGGAGGTCAGAGGGCAGCGAGGGAGTGCAGAAGGCAGTGATGGAGGGCAAAGAGCAGAGAGAAAGGCAAAGAGCAGAGAGAGAGAGAGAGAGAGAGAAGGGCGGCAGTGGGCAGAGAGAGAGAGAGAGAGGCAGAGGGCACAGAGAAAGAGAGAGAGGGAGGGAGGCAGAGGGCAGACAGAGAAGGTAGAGGGCAGAGAGAGAGAGAGGGAGGCAGAGGGCAGAGGGAGAGAGGGAGAGGGAGAGGGAGAGAGAGAGGGGCAGAGTGCAGAGAGAGAGAGAGAGGGGGCGTGGCACAGGGCAGAGAGAGAGACAGAGAGAGAGGGCAGAGAGAGAGAGAGAGAGGGAGGCAGAGGGCAATGAGAGAGCGAGAGAGAGAGGGGGAGGCAGAGGGCAGAGAGAGAGAGAGAGGTGGAGGCACAGGGCAGAGAGAGAGATGGGTGAGGCAGAGGGCAGAGAGAGAGAGAGAGAGAGGGAGAGGGAGAGAGAGAGAGGGGCAGAGGGTAAAGAGAGATCGAGAGAGAGAGGGGGAGGCACAGGGCAGAGAGAGACAGAGGGCAGAGAGAGAGGGAGGCAGAGGGCAGAGAGATAGGGAGGCAGAGGGCAGAGCGAGAGGGAGGCAGAGGGCAGAGAGAGAGGGAGGCAGATGCCAGATGGGAGGGCAGAGGGCAGAGAGGGAGGGCAGAGGGCAGAGGGCAGACAGGACAGAGAGAGAGGGCAGAGAGAGAGAGAGACAGAGGGCAGAGAGAGCCGGGGAGGCAGAGGGCAGAGAGAGAGCGAGAGAGACTCAGAGGACAGAGAGAGTGAAAGAGGGAGGCAGAGGGCAGAGTGAGAGAGAGAGAGAGAGGGAGGCAGAGGGCAGAGTGAGAGAGAGAGAGAGAGGGAGGCAGAGGTGAGAGAGAGAGAGAGAGAAGGAGAGAGAGGCACAGGACAGAGAGAGACCGTGAGAGAGAGAGGACAGAGAGAGAGAAGCAGAGGGCAGAGAGAGAGAGAGAGAGAGGCAGAGGGCAGATGGCAGAGAGAGAGAGTTAGGCAGAGGGCAGACGGTAGAGAGATACACAGAGGGCAGAGCGAGAGAGAAGGATGCAGAGGGCAAGAGAGAGAGGGAGCGGGAGAGTGAGGGGCAGAGGGCAGAGAGAGCGAGAGAGAGAGGGGGAGGCACAGGGCAGAGAGTAGAGAGATAGAGAAAGAGAGAGGGCAGAGAGAGAGAGGCTGAGGGCAGAGGGCAGAGAGAGAGGGAGGCAGATGGCAGAGAGAGAGAATGAGGGAGGCAGAGGGCAGAGAGAGAGCGGCAGAAGGCAGAGGGAGAGAAAGAAAGAGGGAGGCAGAGGGCAGAGAGAGAGGGAGGCAGAGGGCAGAGAGAGAGGGAGGCAGAGGGCAGAGAGAGAGGGAGGCAGAGGGCAGATGGGAGGGCAGAGGGCAGAGAGGGAGGGCAGAGGGCAGAGAGGGAGGGCAGAGGGCAGAGGGCAGAAAGGGCAGAGAGAGAGGGCAGAGAGAGGGCAGAGAGAGAGAGTGAGAGAGGCAGAGGGCACAGTGAAAGAGAGAGGGGGAGGGAGTCAGAGAGCAGAGAGAGATCGAGAGAGCGCGAGGGAGGCAAAGGGCAGAGAGAGAGCGAGAGAGAGGGGGGGAGGCAGAGGGCAGACAGAGAGAGGGAGGCAGAGAGCAGAGAGAGGGAGGCAGAGGGCAGAGAGAGAGCGAGGGAGGCAAAGGGCAGAGAGAGAGAGGCAGATGGCAGAGAGAGAGAGTGAGGCAGAGGACAGAGAGAGAGTGCGAGAGAGAGAGTGAGGCAGAGGACAGAGAGAAAGTGAGAGAGAGGGGGGAGGCAGAAGGCAGAGGGGCTGAGGCTAAGGGCAGAGAGCGAGAGAGAGGCAGAGGGCAGAGAGAGAGAGGCAGAGCGCAGAGGGCAGAGAGAGAGAGAGAGAGATAGGCAGCGTGCATAGGGGAGAGAGAGGGCAGAGAGAGAGAGACACAGAGGGCAGAGAGAGAGAGAGAGGGAAGCAGATGGCAGAGAGAGAGAGAGATAGGCAGATCGCAGATGGCAGAGAGAGAGAGGGAGTGAGTCAGAGGGCAGAGAGAGAGCGAGGGAGGCAAAGGGCAGAGAGAGAGAGGCAGAGGGCAGAGAGAGAGAGGCAGAGGGCAGAGAGAGGGTGAGGGAGGCAGAGGGCAGAGAGAGAGAGAGAGGGAGGCAGAGGGCAGAGAGAGAGAGAGGCAGAGGTTAGAGAGAGAGCGCAAGAGAGAGAGAGTGAGGCAGAGGACAGAGAGAAAGCGAGAGAGAGAGTGGGGAGGCAGAGGGAAGAGAGAGAGGGAGGCAGAGGGCAGAGAGAGAGAGAGAGAGAGGCAGAGCACGGAGGGCAGAGAGAGAGAGATAGACAAAGGGCAGAGGGGAGAGAGAGGGCAGAGAGAGAGAGAGAGAGGGCAGAGAGAGAGGGAGGCAGAGGGCATTGAGGGAGGGCAGACGGCACTGAGGGAGTGCAGAAGGCAGTGATGGAGGACAGAGGGAGAGCGAGAGGCAGAGAGCAGAGAGAGAGAGTGAGAGAGAGAAAAAGGGCGGCAGAGGGCAGAGAGAGAGAGAGAGGCAGAGGGCACAGAGAAAGAGAGAGAGGGAGGGAGGCAGAGGGCAGAGAGAGAGAGAGAGGGGTCGTGGCACAGGGCAGAGAGAGGGCAGAGAGAGAGAAGCTGAGGACAGAAGGCAGAGAGAGAGATGGGGGAGGCAGAGGGCAGAGAGAGAGAATGAGGGAGGCAGAGGGCAGAGAGAGAGAGGCAGAGGTCAGAGGGAGAGAGAGAGAGAGAGCGAGGCAGAGGGCAGAGAGAGAGGGAAGCAGAGGGCAGAGAGAGAGGTAGGCAGAGGGCAGAGCAAGAGGGAGGCAGAGGGCAGACAGAGAGGGAGGCAGAGGGCAGAGAGGGAGGGCAGGGGGCAGAGGGTAGACAGGGCAGAGAGAGAGGGCAGAGAGAGGGCAGAGAGAGAGAGAGGCAGAAGGCAGAGAGAGAGAGTGAGAGAGGCAGAGGGCACAGTGAAAGAGAGAGGGGGAGGGAGTCAGAGGGCAGAGGGAGAGCTAGGGAGGCAAAGGGCAGAGAGAGACAGAGGCAGAGGGCAGAGAGAGAGCGAGAGAGAGGGGGCAGGCAGAGGGCAGAGAGAGAGAGAGGGAGGCAGAGAGCAGAGAGATTGAGGCAGAGGGCAGAGAGAGAGAACGAGGGAGGCAAAGGGCAGAGGGAGAGAGGCAGAGGGCAGAGAGAGAGAGAGAGAGGCGCAGAGGACAGAGAGAGAGCGCGAGAGAGAGAGTGAGGCAGAGGACAGAGAGAAAGCGAGAGAGAGAGGGGAGGCAGAGGGCAGAGGGGGTGAGGCAAAGGGCAGAGAGCGAGAGAGAGGCAGAGGACAGAGGGCAGAGAGAGAGAGGCAGAGCGCAGAGGGCAGAGAGAGAGAGAGAGAGAGATAGGCAGCGGGCAGAGGGGAGAGAGAGGGCAGAGAGAGAGAGAGACACAGAGGGCAGAGAGAGAGGGAGGCAGATGGCAGAGAGAGAGAGAGATAGGCAGAGGGGTGAGAGAGAGAGAGAGAGAGTGAGGCAGAGGACAGAGTGAGAGCAAGAGAGAGAGGGCGGAGGCAAAGGGCAGAGAGAGAGGGAGGCAGAGGGCAGAGAGAGAGAGGCAGAGGGCAGAGGGCAGAGACTGAGAGAGAGAGAGGCAGAGCGCAGAGGGCAGAGAGAGAGAGAGATAGGTAAAGGGCAGAGGGGAGAGAAAGAGCAGAGAGAGAGAGAGGGCAGAGAGAGGGAGTGAGTCAGAGGGCAGAGAGAGAGCGAGGGAGGCAAAGGGCAGAGAGAGGGAGAGAGGCAGAGGACAGAGAGAGAGTGCGAGAGAGAGAGTGAGGCAGAGGACAGAGAGAAAGCGAGAGAGAGGGGGGAGGCAGAGGGCAGAGGGGCTGAGGCAAAGGGCAGAGAGCGAGAGAGAGGCAGAGGGCAGAGAGAGAGAGAGAGGGAGTGAGTCAGAGGGCAGAGAGAGAGCGAGGGAGGCAAAGGGCAGAGAGAGAGAGGCAGAGGGCAGAGAGAGAGAGAGAGGGAGGCAGAGAGAGAGAGGGAGTGAGTCAGAGGGCAGAGAGAGAGCGAGGGAGGCAAAGGGCAGAGAGAGAGAGGCAGATGGCAGAGAGAGAGAGAGTGAGGCAGAGGACAGAGAGAGAGTGCGAGAGAGAGAGTGAGGCAGAGGACAGAGAGAAAGCGAGAGAGAGGGGGGAGGCAGAGGGCAGAGGGGCTGAGGCAAAGGGCAGAGAGCGAGAGAGAGGCAGAGGGCAGAGAGAGAGAGGCAGAGCGCAGAGGGCAGAGAGAGAGAGGGAGTGAGTCAGAGGGCAGAGAGAGAGCGAGGGAGGCAAAGGGCAGAGAGAGAGAGGCAGAGGGCAGAGAGAGAGAGGCAGAGGGCAGAGAGAGGGTGAGGGAGGCAGAGGGCAGAGAGAGAGGGAGGCAGAGGGCAGAGAGAGAGAGAGGCAGAGGTCAGAGAGAGAGCGCAAGAGAGAGAGAGTGAGGCAGAGGACAGAGAGAAAGCGAGAGAGAGAGTGGGGAGGCAGAGGGAAGAGAGAGAGGGAGGCAGAGGGCAGAGAGAGAAAGAGAGAGGCAGAGGGCAGAGGGCAGAGCGAGAGTGGGAGAGAGGCAGAGCGCAGAGGGCACAGAGAGAGAGAGATAGGCAAAGGGCAGAGTGGAGAGAGAGGACAGAGAGAGAGAGGGAGGCAGAGGGCAGTGAGGGAGGTCAGAGGGCAGCGAGGGAGTGCAGAAGGCAGTGATGGAGGGCAAAGAGCAGAGAGAAAGGCAAAGAGCAGAGAGAGAGAGAGAGAGAGAGAAGGGCGGCAGAGGGCAGAGAGAGAGAGAGAGAGGCAGAGGGCACAGAGAAAGAGAGAGAGGGAGGGAGGCAGAGGGCAGACAGAGAAGGTAGAGGGCAGAGAGAGAGAGAGGGAGGCAGAGGGCAGAGGGAGAGAGGGAGAGGGAGAGGGAGAGAGAGAGGGGCAGAGTGCAGAGAGAGAGAGAGAGGGGGCGTGGCACAGGGCAGAGAGAGAGACAGAGAGAGAGGGCAGAGAGAGAGAGAGAGAGGGAGGCAGAGGGCAATGAGAGAGCGAGAGAGAGAGGGGGAGGCAGAGGGCAGAGAGAGAGAGAGAGGTGGAGGCACAGGGCAGAGAGAGAGATGGGTGAGGCAGAGGGCAGAGAGAGAGAGAGAGAGAGGGAGAGGGAGAGAGAGAGAGGGGCAGAGGGTAAAGAGAGATCGAGAGAGAGAGGGGGAGGCACAGGGCAGAGAGAGACAGAGGGCAGAGAGAGAGGGAGGCAGAGGGCAGAGAGATAGGGAGGCAGAGGGCAGAGCGAGAGGGAGGCAGAGGGCAGAGAGAGAGGGCAGAGGGCAGAGGGCAGACAGGACAGAGAGAGAGGGCAGAGAGAGAGAGAGACAGAGGGCAGAGAGAGCCGGGGAGGCAGAGGGCAGAGAGAGTGCGAGAGAGACTCAGAGGACAGAGAGAGTGAAAGAGGGAGGCAGAGGGCAGAGTGAGAGAGAGAGAGAGAGGGAGGCAGAGGGCAGAGTGAGAGAGAGAGAGAGAGGGAGGCAGAGGTGAGAGAGAGAGAGAGAGAAGGAGAGAGAGGCACAGGACAGAGAGAGACCGTGAGAGAGAGAGGACAGAGAGAGAGAAGCAGAGGGCAGAGAGAGAGAGAGAGAGAGGCAGAGGGCAGATGGCAGAGAGAGAGAGTTAGGCAGAGGGCAGACGGTAGAGAGATACACAGAGGGCAGAGCGAGAGAGAAGGATGCAGAGGGCAAGAGAGAGAGGGAGCGGGGAGAGTGAGGGGCAGAGGGCAGAGAGAGCGAGAGAGAGAGGGGGAGGCACAGGGCAGAGAGTAGAGAGATAGAGAAAGAGAGAGGGCAGAGAGAGAGAGGCTGAGGGCAGAGGGCAGAGAGAGAGATGGGGGAGGCAGAGGGCAGAGAGAGAGGGAGGCAGATGGCAGAGAGAGAGAATGAGGGAGGCAGAGGGCAGAGAGAGAGCGGCAGAAGGCAGAGGGAGAGAAAGAAAGAGGGAGGCAGAGGGCAGAGAGAGAGGGAGGCAGAGGGCAGAGAGAGAGGGAGGCAGAGGGCAGAGGGCAGATGGGAGGGCAGAGGGCAGATGGGAGGGCAGAGGGCAGAGAGGGAGGGCAGAGGGCAGAAAGGGCAGAGAGAGAGGGCAGAAAGGGCAGAGAGAGAGGGCAGAGAGAGGGCAGAGAGAGAGAGTGAGAGAGGCAGAGGGCACAGTGAAAGAGAGAGGGGGAGGGAGTCAGAGAGCAGAGAGAGATCGAGAGAGCGCGAGGGAGTCAAAGGGCAGAGAGAGAGCGAGAGAGAGGGGGGGAGGCAGAGGGCAGACAGAGAGAGGGAGGCAGAGAGCAGAGAGAGGGAGGCAGAGGGCAGAGAGAGAGCGAGGGAGGCAAAGGGCAGAGAGAGAGAGGCAGAGGGCAGAGAGAGAGAGTGAGGCAGATGACAGAGAGAGAGTGCGAGAGAGAGAGTGAGGCAGAGGACAGAGAGAAAGTGAGAGAGAGGGGGGAGGCAGAAGGCAGAGGGGCTGAGGCTAAGGGCAGAGAGCGAGAGAGAGGCAGAGGGCAGAGAGAGAGAGGCAGAGCGCAGAGGGCAGAGAGAGAGAGAGAGAGATAGGCAGCGTGCATAGGGGAGAGAGAGGGCAGAGAGAGAGAGACACAGAGGGCAGAGAGAGAGAGAGAGGGAAGCAGATGGCAGAGAGAGAGAGAGATAGGCAGATCGCAGATGGCAGAGAGAGAGAGGGAGTGAGTCAGAGGGCAGAGAGAGAGCGAGGGAGGCAAAGGGCAGAGAGAGAGAGGCAGAGGGCAGAGAGAGAGAGGCAGAGGGCAGAGAGAGGGTGAGGGAGGCAGAGGGCAGAGAGAGAGAGAGAGGGAGGCAGAGGGCAGAGAGAGAGAGAGGCAGAGGTTAGAGAGAGAGCGCAAGAGAGAGAGAGTGAGGCAGAGGACAGAGAGAAAGCGAGAGAGAGAGTGGGGAGGCAGAGGGAAGAGAGAGAGGGAGGCAGAGGGCAGAGAGAGAGAGAGAGAGAGGCAGAGGGCAGAGGGCAGAGCGAGAGTGGGAGAGAGGCAGAGCGCAGAGGGCAGAGAGAGAGAGAGATAGGCAAAGGGCAGAGTGGAGAGAGAGGACAGAGAGAGAGAGAGGGAGGCAGAGGGCAGTGAGGGAGGTCAGAGGGCAGCGAGGGAGTGCAGAAGGCAGTGATGGAGGGCAAAGAGAGAGAGAAAGGCAGAGAGAGAGAGAGAGAGAGAGAGAGACGGGCGGCAGAGGGTAGAGAGAGAGAGAGAGGCAGAGGGCACAGAGAAAGAGAGAGAGGGAGGGAGGCAGAGGGCAGACAGAGAAGGTAGAGGGCAGAGAGAGAGAGAGGGAGGCAGAGGGCAGAGGGAGAGAGGGAGAGGGAGATGGAGAGAGAGAGGGGCAGAGTGCAGAGAGAGAGAGAGGGGGCGTGGCACAGGGCAGAGAGAGAGACAGAGAGAGAGGGCAGAGAGAGAGAGAGGCTGAGGACAGAGGGCAGAGAGAGAGAGAGGGAGGCAGAGGGCAATGAGAGAGCGAGAGAGAGAGGGGGAGACAGAGGGCAGAGAGAGAGAGGTGGAGGCACAGGGCAGAGAGAGAGATGGGTGAGGCAGAGGGCAGAGAGAGAGAGAGAGAGAGAGAGGGAGAGGGAGAGAGAGAGAGGGGCAGAGGGCAAAGAGAGATCGAGAGAGAGAGGGGGAGGCACAGGGCAGAGAGAGACAGAGGGCAGAGAGAGAGGGAGGCAGAGGGCAGAGAGATAGGGAGGCAGAGGGCAGAGCGAGAGGGAGGCAGAGGGCAGAGAGAGAGGGAGGCAGATGCCAGATGGGAGGGCAGAGGGCAGAGAGGGAGGGCAGAGGGCAGAGGGCAGACAGGACAGAGAGAGAGGGCAGAGAGAGAGAGAGACAGAGGGCAGAGAGAGACGGGGAGGCAGAGGGCAGAGAGAGAGAGAGGGGGGCAGAGGGCAGAGAGAGAGCGAGAGAGAGGGGGAGGCACAGGGCAGAGAGAGAGAGAGAGAGAGGGCAGAGAGAGAAAGAGAGGCTGAGGACAGAGGGAAATAAGAGAGTGAGATGGGGGAGGCACCGGGCAGAGAGAGAGAAAGCCAGAGGGCAGTGGGGAGAGAGAGACACAGGGCAGAGGGAGAGAGAGAGAGAGAGAGAGAGAGGGAGAGGGAGAGAGAGAGAGGGGCAGAGGGCAGAGAGACAGCAAGAGAGAGAGGGGGAGGCAGAGGGCAGAGAGAGAGAGAGAGAGAGGGTTAGGCACAGGGCAGAGAGAGAGAGAGAGAGGGCAGAGAGAGAGAAAGCCAGAGGGCAGTGGGGAGAGAGAGAGACACAGGGCAGAGGGAGAGAGAGAGAGGGAGGCAGAGGGCAGAGAGAGAGAGAGAGAGAGAGGGAGAGGGAGAGGGAGAGAGAGAGAGGGGCAGAGGGCAGAGAGACAGCAAGAGAGAGAGGGGGAGGCAGAGGGCAGAGAGAATGGGAGAGAGGGAGGGAGGCAGAGGGCAGAGAGAGAGAGAGAGAGGCAGAGGGCAGACAGAGAGAGGCAGAGGGCAGAGAGAGAGAGAGAGAGAGAGAGACACAGAGGGCAGAGAGAGAGAGAGGGAGAGGGAGATGGAGTGAGAGAGAGGGGCAGAGGGCAGAGAGAAAGAGCAAGAGAGAGAGGGGGAGGCAGAGGGCAGAGAGAGAGGGAGAGAGGGGGAGGCACAGGGCAGAGAGAGAGAGAGAGGGCAGAGAGAGAGAGAGGGGAGCAGAGGGCAGAGAGAGAGCGAGAGAGAGGGGGAGGCACAGGGCAGAGAGAGAGAGAGAGAGAGAGGGCAGAGAGAGAAAGAGAGGCTGAGGACAGAGGGAAATAAGAGAGTGAGCTGGGGGAGGCACCGGGCAGAGAGAGAGAAAGCCAGAGGGCAGTGGGGAGAGAGAGACACAGGGCAGAGGGAGAGAGAGAGAGAGAGAGAGAGAGGGAGAGGGAGAGAGAGAGAGGGGCAGAGGGCAGAGAGACAGCAAGAGAGAGAGGGGGAGGCAGAGGGCAGAGAGAGAGAGAGAGAGGGTTAGGCACAGGGCAGAGAGAGAGAGAGAGGGCAGAGAGAGAGAGGCTGAGGACAGGGAGAGCAAGAATGAGGGAGGCAGAGGGCAGAGAGAGAGAGGCAGAGGGCAGAGAGAGAGAGAGGCAGAGGACAGAGTGAGAGCGCGAGAAAGACAGTGAGGCAGAGGACAGAGAGAGAGCGAGAGAGAGAGGGGGGAGGCAGAGGGCAGAGAGAGAAGGGAGGCAGAGGGCAGAGAGAGAGAGAGGCAGCGGGCAGAGGGGAGAGAGAGGGCAGAGAGAGAGAGAGAGGGCAGAGAGAGAGGGAGGCAGAGGCCAGAGACAGAGAGGCAGAGGGCAAAGAGAGAGAGGGAGGCAGAGGACAGACAGAGAGAGAGAGAGGCGAGGGCAAGGACAGAGAGAGAGAGAGAGGCAGAGGGCAGGGAGAGAGAGAGAGGCAGTGGGCAGAGGGCAGAGAGAGAGAGAAGGATAGGCAGAGGGCAGAGGGGAGAGAGAGGGCAGAGAGAGAGGGAGGCAGAGGGCAGATAGAGAGGGAGGGCAGAGGACAGATGGGAGGGCAAGGGCAGAGAGGGAGGGCAAAGGGCAGAGAGGGCAAAGGGCAGAGAGGGCAAAGGGCAGAGAGGGCAAAGGGCAGAGAGGGCAAAGGGCAGAGAGGGCAAAGGGCAGAGAGGGAGGGCAGAGGGCAGATGGGTGGACAAGGGCAGAGAGGGAGGGCAGAGGGCAGAGAGGGAGGTCAGAGAGCAGAGAGGGCAGAGGGCAGAGTGCAAAGGGCAGAGAGGACAGAGAGGGCAGAGAGAGAGAGGGCAGAGAGAGAGAGGGCAGAGAGAGAGAGGGCAGAGAGAGAGAGGGCAGAGAGAGAGAGAGGGCAGAGAGAGAGAGAGAGAGGGGCAGAGAGAGAGAGAGAGGGCAGAGAGAGAGAGAGAGAGGGCAGAGAGAGGGAGGCAGAGGGCAGAGAGGGAGAGAGAGTGAGAGGGTGGCAGAGGTCAGAGAGAGAGAGGCAGAGGGCAGAGAGAGAGAGAGAGGCAGAGGGCAGAGAGAGAACGAGGGAGGCAAAGGGCAGAGAGAGAGAAGGACAGGGCAGTTAGAGAGAGAGGCAGAGGGCAGAGAGAGGGAGAGAGAGGCAGAGGGCAGAGAGAGAGCACGAGAGAGAGACTGAGGCAGAGGACAGAGAGAGAGGGAGGCAGAAGGCAGAGAGAGAGAGAGAGGCAGAGGGCAGAGGGCAGAGCGAGAGAGAGAGAGGCAGAGGGCAGAGGGCAGAGAGAGAGAGAGATAGGCAAAGGGCAGAGGGGAGAGAGAGGGCAGAGAGAGAGATAGGGCAGAGAGAGAGGGAGGCAGAGGGCAGTGAGGGAGTGCAGAGGGCAGCGAGAGAGTGCAGAAGGCAGTGAAGGAGGGCAGAGAGAGAGAGAGAGAGTGGCAGAGCCCAGAAAGAGAGAGTGTGAGAGACAGAGAGAAAGGGAGGCATTGGGCAGAGAGAGAGAGAGAGGCAGAGGGCAAAGAGAATGGGAGAGAGGGAGGGAGGCAGAGGGCAGAGAGAGAGAGAGAGAGAAGCAGAGGGCAGACAGAGAGAGGCAGAGGGCAGAGAGAGAGAGAGAGAGAGAGACACAGAGGGCAGAGAGAGAGAGAGGGAGAGGGAGATGGAGCGAGAGAGAGAGGGAGAGGGAGATGGAGCGAGAGAGAGGGGCAGAGGGCAGAGAGAAAGAGCAAGAGAGAGATGGGGGAGGCAGAGGGCAGAGAGAGAGAGAGAGAGAGGGGCAGAGGGCAGAGAGAGAGAGAGAGAGAGTGGCAGAGCCCAGAAAGAGAGAGTGAGAGAGACAGAGAGAAAGGGAGGCATTGGGCAGAGAGAGAGAGAGAGGCAGAGGGCAAAGAGAATGGGAGGAGAGGGAGGGAGGCAGAGGGCAGAGAGAGAGAGAGAGGCAGAGGGCAGACAGAGAGAGGCAGAGGGCAGAGAGAGAGAGAGACACACAGAGGGCAGAGAGAGAGAGAGGGAGAGGGGAGATGGAGCGAAAGAGAGGGGCAGAGGGCAGAGAGAAAGAGCAAGAGAGAGATGGGGGAGGCAGAGGGCAGAGAGAGAGAGAGAGAGAGGGGCAGAGGGCAGAGGGAAATAAGAGAGTGAGATGGGGGAGGCACCGGGCAGAGAGAGAGAAAGCCAGAGGGCAGTGGGGAGAGAGAGACACAGGGCAGAGGGAGAGAGAGAGAGGGAGGCAGAGGGCAGAGAGAAAGAGAGAGAGAGAGAGGGAGAGGGAGAGAGAGAGAGGGGCAGAGGGCAGAGAGACAGCAAGAGAGAGAGGGGGAGGCAGAGGGCAGAGAGAGAGAGAGAGGGTTAGGCACAGGGCAGAGAGAGAGAGAGAGAGGGCCGAGAGAGAGAGGCTGAGGACAGGGAGAGCAAGAATGAGGGAAGCAGAGGGCAGAGAGAGAGAGGCAAAGGGCAGAGAGAGAGGGAGGCAGAGGGCAGAGAGAGATGGAGGCAGAGGGAAGAGAGAGAGGGAGGCAGAGGTCAGATGGGAGGGCAGAGAGGGAGGGCAGAAGGTAGACAGGGCAGAGGGCAGACTGGGCAGAGAGAGAGGGCAGAGAGAGCGCAGGGAGAGAGAGAGAGGCAGAGGGCAGAGAGGGAGAGTGCAAGAAGCAGAGGGCACAGTGAAAGAGAGAGGGGGAGGGAGTCAGAGGGCAGAGAGAGAGCGAGGAAGGCAAAGGGCAGAGAGAGACAGAGACAGAGGGCAGAGAGAGATGGAGGAAGGCAGAGAGCAGATAGAGAGAGAGAGAGGCAGAGGACAGAGAGAGAGAGTGAGAGAGGCAGAGGGCACAGAGAGAGAGAGAAGGATAGGCAGAGGGCAGATGGGAGGGCAAGGGCAGAGGGGGGAGGGCAGAGAGCAGAGAGGGCAGAGGGCAGAGGGCAAAGGGCAGAGAGGGCAAAGGGCAGAGAGGGCAGAGGGCAGAGGGCAGAGAGGGCAGAGGGCAGAGAGGGCAGAGAGGGCAGAGGGCAGAGGGCAGAGAGGGAGGGCAGAGAGAGAGGGAGGGCAGAGAGAGAGGGAGGGCAGAGAGAGAGGGAGGGCAGAGAGAGAGGGAGGGCAGAGAGAGAGGGAGGGCAGAGAGAGAGGGAGGGCAGATGGCAGAGAGGGAGGGCAGAGAGCAGAGAGGGCAGAGGGCAGAGTACAAAGGGCAGAGAGGCCAGAGGGCAGAGAGGGCAGAGAGAGAGAGAAAACAGAGAGAGAGAGAGGGCAGAGAGAGGGAGGTAGAGGGCAGAGAATGAGGTAGAGGGCAGAGAGAGAGAGAGTGAGAGGGTGGCAGACGTCAGAGAGAGAGAGGCAGAGGGCAGAGAGAGAGAGAGAGGCAGAGGGCAGAGAGAGAGAGAGGGAGGCAGAGGACAGAGAGAGAGAGAGAGAGGGAGGCAGAGGGCAGAGAGAGAGAGAGGCAGAGGGCACAGAGAAAGAGAGAGAGGGTGGGAGTCAGACGGCAGAAAGAGAGATCGAGGGAGTCAAAGGGCAAAGAGAGAGAGAGAGAGAGCGAGGCAGAGGGCAGAGAGAGAGAGAGGGAGGCAGAGGACATAGAGAGAGAGAGGCAGAGGGCAGAAAGGGAGAGAGAGGCAGAGGGCAGAGACAGAGAGATGGAGGCAGAGGGCTGAGACAGAGAGAGAGAGACTGAGAGAGGGAGAGGGAGTGAGAGAGCGGGGCAGAGGGCAGAGAGAGATCAAGAAAGAGAGGGGGAGGCAGAGGGCAGCGAGGCAGGGCAGAGGGCAGTGAGGGAGGGCAGAGGGCAGCGAGGGAGGGAGGCAGAGGGCAGAGTGAGAGGGAGGCAGAGGGCAGAGAGAGAGAGAGGCAGAGGGCAGAGAGAGAGAGAGAGAGAGAGAGAGGGAGAAAGAGGGCAGAGAGAGAGAGGGAGGCAGAGGGCAGAGAGAGAGAGAGAGGAAGAGCGCAGAGGGCAGAGAGAGAGAGATAGAGGCAAAGGGCAGGGGGGAGAGAGAGGGCAGAGAGAGAGAGATTGGGCAGAGAGAGAGGGCAGCAGAGGGCAGCAAGGGAGGGCAGAGGGCAGCGAGGGAGGGCAGAGGGCAGCGATTGAGGGCAGAGAGAGAGAGAGGCAGAGGGCAGAGAGAGAGAGTGAGAGAGAGAGAGAGAGGGAGAAGGAGAGAGAGGCACAGGACAGAGAGAGAGCACGAGAGAAAGAGGGAGGCAGAGGACAGAGAGAGAGAGAGGCAGAGGGCAGAGAGAGGCAGAGGGCAGAGAGAGAGGGAGGCAGAGGACAGAGAGAGAGAGAGAGAGGGAGGCAGAGGGCAGAGAGAGAGAGAGAGGCAGAGGGCACAGAGAAAGAGAGAGAGGGTGGGAGTCAGAGGGCAGAAAGAGAGAGAGAGGCAGAGGGCAGAGGGCAGATATAGAGAGAGGGAGGCAGAGGGCTGAGACAGAGAGAGAGACCAAGAGAGGGAGAGGGAGAGAGAGAGCGGGGCAGAGGGCAGAGAGAGATCGAGAAAGAGAGGGGGAGGCAGAGGGCAGCGAGGGAGGGCAGAGGGCAGCGATTGAGGGCAGAGAGAGAGAGAGAGGCAGAGGGCAGAGAGAGAGTGAGAGAGAGAGAGAGGGAGAAGGAGAGAGAGGCACAGGACAGAGAGAGAGCGCGAGAGAAAGAGGGAGGCAGAGGACAGAGAGAGAGAGAGGCAGAGGGCAGAAAGGGAGAGCGAGGCAGAGGGCAGAGGGCAGAGATAGAGAGAGGGAGGCAGAGGGCTGAGACAGAGAGAGAGACCGAGAAAGGGAGAGGGAGAGAGAGAGCGGGGCAGAGTGCAGAGAGAGATCGAGAAAGGGAGGGGGAGGCAGAGGGCAGTGAGGGAGGGCAGAGGGCAGCGAGGGAGGGCAGAGGGGAGAGTGAGAGGGAGGCAGAGGGCAGAGAGAGAGGGAGGCAGAGGGCAGAGAGACAGGGAGGGAGAGGGCAGAGAGAGAGGGAGGCAGAGGGCAGATGTGAGGGCAGAGAGCAGAGAGGAAGGGCAGAGGGCAGAGGGCAGAGGGCAGACAGGGCAGAGAGAGAGAGGGCAGAGAGAGAGAAAGCACGAGAGAGAGAGTGAGGCAGAGGACAGAGAGAAAGCGAGAGAGAGGGGGAAGGCAGAGGGCAGAGGGGGGGAGGCAAAGGGCAGAGGGCGAGAGAGAGGCAGAGGGCAGAGGGCAGAGAGAGAGAGAGAGATAGGCAGAGGGGAGAGGGGAGAGAGAGGGCAGAGAGAGAGAGAGAGAGAGAGACACAGAGGGCAGAGAGAGAGAGAGGGAGGCAGGCGGTAGAGAGAGAGAGATAGGCAGAGGGCAGAGGGCGGAGAGAGAGAGAGAGAGGGAGTGAGTCAGAGGGCAGAGAGAGAGCGAGGGAGGCAAAGGGCAGAGAGAGAGAGAGAGAGAGAGAGAGAGAGAGAGAGAGTGAGGCAGAGGACAGAGAGAGAGCGAGAGAGAGAGTGAGGCAGAGGGCAGAGAGAGAGGGAGGCAGAGGGCAGAGAGAGAGAGTAGGCCGAGGGCAGAGAGAGAGGGAGGCAGAGGGCAGAGAGAGAGAGAGAGAGAGAGAGGCAGAGCACAGAGGGCAGAGAGAGAGAGAGATAGGCAAAGGGCAGAGGGGAGAGAGAGGGCAGAGAGAGAGAGAGGGCAGACAGAGAGGGAGGCAGAGGGCAGTGAGGGAGGGCAGAGGGCAGCGAGGGAGTGCAGAGGGCAGCGAGGGAGGACAGAGAGAGAGAGAGAGGCAGAGAGCAGAGAAAGAGAATGAGAGAGAGAAAGAAAGGGCGGCAGAGGGCAGAGAGAGATAGAGAGGCAGAGGGCACAGAGAAAGAGAGAGAGGGAGGGAGGCAGAGGGCAGAGAGAGAGAGAGAGAGAGTGAGAAAGAGGGCAGAGAGAGAGAGGGAGGCAGAGGGCAGAGAGAGAGAGAGAGAGAGAGGAAGAGCGCAGAGGGCAGAGAGAGAGAGATAGAGGCAAAGGGCAGGGGGGAGAGAGAGGGCAGAGAGAGAGAGATTGGGCAGAGAGAGAGGGCGGCAGAGGGCAGCAAGGGAGGGCAGAGGGCAGCGAGGGAGGGCAGAGGGCAGCGATTGAGGGCAGAGAGAGAGAGAGAGGCAGAGGGCAGAGAGAGAGAGTGAGAGAGAGAGAGAGAGGGAGAAGGAGAGAGAGGCACAGGACAGAGAGAGAGCACGAGAGAAAGAGGGAGGCAGAGGACAGAGAGAGAGAGAGGCAGAGAGCAGAAAGGGAGAGAGAGGCAGAGGGCAGAGGGCAGATATAGAGAGAGGGAGGCAGAGGGCTGAGACAGAGAGAGAGACCAAGAGAGGGAGAGGGAGAGAGAGAGCGGGGCAGAGGGCAGAGAGAGATCAAGAAAGAGAGGGGGAGGCAGAGGGCAGCGAGGGAGGGCAGAGGGCAGCGATTGAGGGCAGAGAGAGAGAGAGAGGCAGAGGGCAGAGAGAGAGAGTGAGAGAGAGAGAGAGGGAGAAGGAGAGAGAGGCACAGGACAGAGAGAGGGCGCGAGAGAAAGAGGGAGGCAGAGGACAGAGAGAGAGAGAGGCAGAGGGCAGAAAGGGAGAGCGAGGCAGAGGGCAGAGGGCAGAGATAGAGAGAGGGAGGCAGAGGGCTGAGACAGAGAGAGAGACCGAGAAAGGGAGAGGGAGGCAGAGGGCAGCGAGGGAGGGCAGAGGGCAGCGAGGGAGGGCAGAGGGGAGAGAGAGAGGGAGGCAGAGGGCAGAGAGAGAGGGAGGCAGAGGGCAGAGAGAGAGAGAGAGAGAGGGTGGCAGAGGTCAGAGAGAGAGAGGCAGAGGGCAGAGAGAGGGAGAGAGAGGGAGGCAGTCAGAGGGCAGAGAGAGCGAGGGAGGCAAAGGGCAGAGAGTGAGAGGCAGAGGGCAGAGAGAGAGGGAGGAGAGGGAGAGAGGGCAGAGAGAGAGGGAGGCAGAGGGCAGCGAGGGATGGCAGAGGGCAGTGAGGGAGGGCAGCGAGAGAGAGAGAGAGAGAGTCAGAGGGCAGGGAGAGAGAGTGAGAGTGAGAGATAGAAAGGGAGGCAGAGGGCAGTGAGACAAACACAAAGAGGGCAGCGAGAGAGAGTAGAGGGCAGCGAGGGAGGGCAGAGGGCAGCGAGGGAGGGCAGAGGGCAGCGAGGGAGGGCAGAGAGAGAGAGGCAGAGAGCAGAGGGCAGAGAGAGAGAGAGAGAAAGGCAGAGGGCAGAGGGGAGAGAGAGGGCAGAGAGAGAGGGCAGAGAGAGAGGGAGGCAGAGGGCAGTAGGGGAGTGCAGAGGGCAGCGAGGGATGGCAAAGAGAGAGAGGCAGAGGGCAGAGAGAGACAATGAGAGAGAGAGAGAAAGGGAGGCAGAGGTAAGAGAGAGAGACACACACAGAGGGGAGAGAGAGAGAGAGAGAGAGAGAAAGAGAGGCAGAGGGCACAGAGAAAGAGAGAGAGGGAGGGAGGCAGAGGGCAGAGCGAGAGAGAGAGGGAGGGAATCAGAGGGCAGAGAGAGCGAGGGAGGCAAAGGGCTGAGAGAGAGAGGCAGAGGGCAGAGAGAGAAAGTGAGAGTGAGAGATAGAAAGGGAGGCAGAGAGCAGTGAGACAAACACAAAGAGGGCAGAGAGAGGGGGAGGCAGAGGGCAGCGAGGGAGGGCAGAGGGCAGCGAGTGAGGGCAGAGAGAGAGAGGGAGGCAGAGGGCAGAGAGAGTGAGAGAGAGAGAGAGAAAGGGAGGCAGAGGGCGAGAGAGGGAGAGAGAGGCAGAGGACAGAGAGAGAGCGCGAGAGAGAGAGAGTGGCAGAGGACAGAGAACGAGCGAGAGAGAGAGGGGAGGCAGAGGGCAGAGAGAGAGGGAGGCAGAGGGCAGAGAGAGAGAGAGAGAGAGAGAGGGCAGAGAGAGAGGGAGGCAGAGGGCAGAGAGGGAGGGCAGAGAGGGCAGAGGGCAGACGTCAAAGGGCAGAGAGGGCAGAGAGAGAGAGGGCAGGCAGAGAGAGAGGGCAGAGAGAGACAGAGAGGCACAGGGCAGAGAGAGAGAGAGGGTGGCAGAAGTCAGAGAGAGAGATGGGCAGAGGGCAGAGAGAGAGCGAGAGAGAAATGGGGAGGCAGAGGGGAGAGAGAGAGAGAGAGGGGGAGGGCAGAGAGAGAGAGAGGGCAGAGGGCAGAAAGAGAGAGTTAGGCAGAGGGCAGAGGGGGAGAGAGAGACACAGAGGGCAGAGAGAGAGAGAGAGGGAGGCAGAGGGCAAAGAGAGATCGAGAGAGAGAGGGGGAGGCACAGGGCAGAGAGAGAGGGCAGAGAGAGAGAGGATGAGGAGAGCGGGCAGCGAGAGAGATGGGGGAGGCAGAGGGCAGAGAGAGATGTAGGCAGAGGGCAGAGAGAGAGAGAATGAGGGAGGCAGAGGGCAGAGAGAGAGAGGCAGAGGGCAGAGAGAGATGGAGGAGAGGGAGAGAGGGCAGAGAGGGAGGGAGGCAGAGGGCAGCGAGGGAGGGCAGAGAGAAAGCAAGAGAGAGAGAGAGAGGCAGAGGGCAGGGAGAGAGAGTGAGAGTGAGAGATAGAAAGGGAGGCAGAGGGCAGTGAGACAAACACAAAGAGGGCAGCGAGAGAGAGCAGAGGGCAGCGAGGGAGGGCAGAGGGCAGCGAGGGAGGGCAGAGGGCAGCGAGGGAGGGCAGAGGGCAGCGAGGGAGGGCAGAGGGCAGCGAGGGAGGGCAGAGAGAGAGAGGCAGAGGGCAGAGCGAGAGAGAGAGAGCTAGGCAGAGGGCAGAGAGAGAGGTAGGCAGAGGGCAGAGAGAGAGGGAGGCAGAGGGCAGAGAGAGAGGGAGGCAGAGGGCACAGAGAGAGGGAGGCAGAGGGCAGATCGGAGGGCAGAGGGCAGAGAGGGAGGGCAGAGGGCAGAGGGCAGAGGGCAGACAGGGCAGAGAGAGGGAGAGGCAGATGGCAGAGAGAGAGTGAGAGAGGCAGAGGGCACAGTGAAAGAGATTGGGGAGGGAGTCAGAGGGCAGACAGAGCGAGGGAGGCAAACGGGAGAGAGAGACAGAGGCAGAGGGCAGAGAGAGAGCGAGAGAGGGGGGAGGCACAGGGCAGAGCGAGAGAGAGGGAGGCAGAGAGCAGAGAGAGAGAGGGAGGCAGTGGGCAGAGGGAGAGAGAGAAAGAGGGAGAGAGAGGCAGAGGACAGAGAGAGAGAGACACACAGAGGGCTGAGAGAGAGAGAGAGGGAGGCAGAGGGCAGAGAGTGAGAGAGAGATAGGAAGAGGGCAGAGGGCAGAGAGAGAGAGAGAGGGAGTGAGTCAGAGGGCAGAGAGAGAGCGAGGGAGGCAAAGGGCAGAGAGAGGCAGAGGGCAGAGAGAGATCGAGAAAGAGAGGGGGAGGCAGAGGACAGCGAGGGAGGGCAGAGGGGAGAGAGTGAGGGAGGCAGAGGGCAGAGAGAGAGGGAGGCAGAGGGCAGAGAGAGGGAGAGAGAGGGTGGCAGAGGTCAGAGAGAGAGAGGCAGAGGGCAGAGAGAGGGAGAGAGAGGGAGGCAGTCAGAGGGCAGAGAGAGCGAGGGAGGCAAAGGGCAGAGAGTGAGAGGCAGAGGGCAGAGAGAGAGGGAGGAGAGGGAGAGAGGGCAGAGAGAGAGGGAGGCAGAGGGCAGCAAGGGATGGCAGAGGGCAGTGAGGGAGGGCAGCAAGAGAGAGAGGAGAGGGAGAGAGGGCAGAGAGAGAGAGAGGCAGAGGGCAGGGAGAGAGAGTGAGAGTGAGAGATAGAAAGGGAGGCAGAGGGCAGTGAGACAAACACAAAGAGGGCAGCGAGAGAGAGCAGAGGGCAGCGAGGGAGGGCAGAGGGCAGCGAGGGAGGGCAGAGGGCAGCGAGGGAGGGCAGAGAGAGAGAGGCAGAGAGCAGAGGGCAGAGAGAGAGAGAGAGAAAGGCAGAGGGCAGAGGGGAGAGAGAGGGCAGAGAGAGAGGGCAGAGAGAGAGGGAGGCAGAGGGCAGTGAGGGATGGCAAAGAGAGAGAGGCAGAGGGCAGAGAGAGACAATGAGAGAGAAAGAGAAAGGGAGGCAGAGGTAAGAGAGAGAGACACACAGAGGGGAGAGAGAGAGAGAGAGAAAGAGAGGCAGAGGGCACAGAGAAAGAGAGAGAGGGAAGGAGGCAGAGGGCAGAGCGAGAGAGAGAGGGAGGGAATCAGAGGGCAGAGAGAGCGAGGGAGGCAAAGGGCTGAGAGAGAGAGGCAGAGGGCAGAGAGAGAAAGTGAGAGTGAGAGATAGAAAGGGAGGCAGAGAGCAGTGAGACAAACACAAAGAGGGCAGAGAGAGGGGGAGGCAGAGGGCAGCGAGGGAGGGCAGAGGGCAGCGAGTGAGGGCAGAGAGAGAGAGGGAGGCAGAGGGCAGAGAGAGTGAGAGAGAGAGAGAGAAAGGGAGGCAGAGGGCGAGAGAGGGAGAGAGAGGCAGAGGACAGAGAGAGAGCGCGAGAGAGAGAGAGTGGCAGAGGACAGAGAGCGAGCGAGAGAGAGAGGGGAGGCAGAGGGCAGAGAGAGAGGGAGGCAGAGGGCAGAGAGAGAGGGAGAGAGAGAGAGGGCAGAGAGAGAGGGAGGCAGAGGGCAGAGAGGGAGGGCAGAGAGGGCAGAGGGCAGACGTCAAAGGGCAGAGAGGGCAGAGAGAGAGAGGGCAGGCAGAGAGAGGGCAGAGAGAGACAGAGAGGCACAGGGCAGAGAGAGAGAGAGAGAGAGAGAGGGTGGCAGAAGTCAGAGAGAGAGATGGGCAGAGGGCAGAGAGAGAGCGAGAGAGAAATGGGGAGGCAGAGGGGAGAGAGAGAGAGAGGGGGAGGGCAGAGAGAGAGAGAGAGAGAGGGCAGAGGGCAGAGAGAGAGAGAGGGCAGAGGGCAGAAAGAGAGAGTTAGGCAGAGGGCAGAGGGGAGAGAGAGACACAGAGGGCAGAGAGAGAGAGAGGGAGGCAGAGGGCAAAGAGAGATCGAGAGAGAGAGGGGGAGGCACAGGGCAGAGAGAGAGGGCAGAGAGAGAGAGGATGAGGAGAGCGGGCAGCGAGAGAGATGGGGGAGGCAGAGGGCAGAGAGAGATGTAGGCAGAGGGCAGAGAGAGAGAGAATGAGGGAGGCAGAGGGCAGAGAGAGAGAGGCAGAGGGCAGAGCGAGAGAGAGAGAGAGAGAGGGGGAGGCACAGGGCAGAGAGAGAGAGAGAGGGCAAAGAGAGAGAGAGAGGCTGAGGACAGAGGGCAGAGAGAGAGATGGGGGAGGCAGAGGGCAGAGAGAGAGAGAGAGGCAGAGGGCAGAGAGAGAAAGAGTTAGGCAGAGGGCAGAGGGGAGAGAGAGACACAGAGGGCAGAGAGAGAGAGGGAGGCAGAGGGCAGAGAGAGAGAGAGAGAGCGGGAGTGAGAGAGAGGGGTAGAGGGCAGAGAGAGATCGAGAGAGAGGGGGAGGCACAGGGCAGAGAGAGACAGAGAGGGCAGAGAGAGAGAGGTTGAGGACAGCGGGCAGCGAGAGAGATGGGGGAGGCAGAGGGCAGAGAGAGATGTAGGCAGAGGGCAGAGAGAGAGAGAATGAGAGAGGCAGAGGGCAGAGGGAGAGAGAGAGAGAGAGCTAGGCAGACCCCAGAGAGAGAGGGAGGCAGAGGGCAGGGGGAGAGGAAGGCAGAGGGGAGACAGAGAGGGAGGCAGAGGGCAGGGGGAGAGGTAGGCAGAGGGCAGAGAGAGAGGGAGGCAGAGGGCAGAGAGAGAGGGAGGCAGAGGGCAGAGAGAGAGGGAGGCAGAAGGCAGAGAGAGAGGGAGGCAGAGGGCAGAGAGAGAGGGAGGCAGAGGGCAGAGAGAGAGGGAGGCAGAGGGCAGATGGGAGGGCAGATGGCATAGTGGGAGGGCAGAGGGAAGAGAGGGCAGAGAGCAGAGGGCAGACAGGGC
Source organism: Isurus oxyrinchus (assembly GCA_026770705.1). Taxonomy (NCBI): domain Eukaryota; kingdom Metazoa; phylum Chordata; class Chondrichthyes; order Lamniformes; family Lamnidae; genus Isurus; species Isurus oxyrinchus. The sequence goes on from JANJGN010001775.1 coordinate 83,054, forward strand.
AGAGAGAGAGGGCAGAGTGAGGGCAGAGAGAGAGGCAGAGGGCAGAGAGAGAGAGTGAGAGAGGCAGAGGGCACAGTGAAAGAGAGTGGGGGAGGGAGTCAGAGGGCAGAGAGAGAGCAAGGGAGGCAAAGGGGGAGAGAGAGACAGAGGCAGAGAGCAGAGAGAGAGCGAGAGAGAGGGGGTAGGCAGAGGGCAGAGAGAGAGAGAGGGAGGCAGAGAGCAGAGAGAGAGAGGGAGGCAAAGGGCAGAGAAAGAGCGAGGGAGGCAAAGGGCAGAGAGAGAGGCAGAGGTCAGAGAGAGATAGAGAGGCAGAGGACAGAGAGAGAGCGCGAGAGAGTGAGGCAGAGGACAGAGAGAAAGCGAGAGAGAGGGGGGAGGCAGAGGGCAGAGAGGGGGAGGCAGAGGGCAGAGAGTGAGAAAGAGATAGGCAGAGGGCAGAGGGCAGAGAGAGAGAGAGGGAGTGAGGCAGAGGGCAGAGAGAGAGCGAGGGAGGCAAAGGGCAGAGAGAGGCAGAGGTCAGAGAGAAAGCGAGAGAGAGGCAGGAGGCAGAGGGCGGAGAGAGAGAGAGAGGCAGAGGGCAGAGGGCAGAGAGAGAGAGGCCGAGAGCAGAGGGCAGAGAGAGAGAGGGAGGGAGTCAGAGGGCAGAGAAAGCCAGGGAGGCAAAGGGCAGACAGAGAGAGGCAGAGGACAGAGAGAGATGGAGGAGAGGGAGAGAGGGCAGAGAGGGAGGGAGGCAGAGGGCAGCGAGGGAGGGCAGAGGGCAGCGAGAGAGAGAAGAGGGCAGCGAGGGAGGGCAGAGCGAAAGCGAGAGAGAGAGAGAGAGAGGCAGAGGGCAGGGAGAGAGAGTGAGAGATAGAAAGGGAGGCAGAGGGCAGTGAGAGAAACACAAAGAGGGCAGAGAGAGAGGGAGGCAGAGGGCAGAGAGGGAGGGCAGAGGGCAGCGAGGGAGGGCAGAGGGCAGCAAGGGAGGGCAGAGAGAGAGAGAGAGGCAGAGGGCAGAGAGAGAGAGGCAGAGGGCAGAGAGAGATGGAGGAGAGGGAGAGAGGGCAGAGAGGGAGGGAGGCAGAGGGCAGCGAGGGAGGGCAGAGAGAAAGCAAGAGAGAGAGAGAGAGGCAGAGGGCAGGGAGAGAGAGTGAGAGTGAGAGATAGAAAGGGAGGCAGAGGGCAGTGAGACAAACACAAAGAGGGCAGCGAGAGAGAGCAGAGGGCAGCGAGGGAGGGCAGAGGGCAGCGAGGGAGGGCAGAGAGAGAGAGGCAGAGAGCAGAGGGCAGAGAGAGAGAGAGAGAAAGGCAGAGGGCAGAGGAGAGAGAGCAGTAGGGGAGTGCAGAGGGCAGCGAGGGATGGCAAAGAGAGAGAGGCAGAGGGCAGAGAGAGACAATGAGAGAGAGAGAGAAAGGGAGGCAGAGGTAAGAGAGAGAGACACACAGAGGGGAGAGAGAGAGAGAGAGAAAGAGAGGCAGAGGGCACAGAGAAAGAGAGAGAGGGAGGGAGGCAGAGGGCAGAGCGAGAGAGAGAGGGAGGGAGTCAGAGGGCAGAGAGAGTGAGGGAGGCAAAGGGCAGAGAGAGAGAGAGGCAGAGGGCAGAGAGAGCGAGGGAGGCAAAGGGCTGAGAGAGAGAGGCAGAGGGCAGCGAGGGAGGGCAGAGAGAAAGCGAGAGAGAGAGAGAGGCAGAGGGCAGGGAGAAAAAGTGAGAGTGAGAGATAGAAAGGGAGGCAGAGAGCAGTGAGACAAACACAAAGAGGGCAGAGAGAGGGGGAGGCAGAGGGCAGCGAGGGAGGGCAGAGGGCAGCGAGTGAGGGCAGAGAGAGAGAGGGAGGCAGAGGGCAGAGAGAGAGAGAGTGAGAGAGAGAGAGAGAAAGGGAGGCAGAGGGCGAGAGAGGGAGAGAGAGGCAGAGGACAGAGAGAGAGCGCGAGAGAGAGAGAGTGGCAGAGGACAGAGAGCGAGCGAGAGACAGGGAGGCAGAGGGCAGAGAGAGGGACGGCAGAGGGCAGAGGGCAGAGAGGGAGGGCAGAGAGGGCAGAGGGCAGACGTCAAAGGGCAGAGGGAGAGAGGGCAGGCAGAGAGAGAGGGCAGAGAGAGACAGAGAGGCAGAGGGCAGAGAGAGAGAGAGAGAGAGGGTGGCAGAAGTCAGAGAGAGAGAGGGGCAGAGGGCAGAGAGAGAGAGAGAGAGAGAGAGGGCAGAGGGCAGAGAGAGAGAGAGAGAGGGCAGAGGGCAGAAAGAGAGAGTTAGGCAGAGGGCAGAGGGGAGAAAGAGACACAGAGGGCAGAGAGAGAGAGAGGGAGGCAGAGGGCAGAGAGAGAGTGAGAGAGAGAGAGGGGCAGAGGGCAAAGAGAGATCGAGAGAGAGAGGGGGAGGCACAGGGCAGAGAGAGAGGGCAGAGAGAGAGAGGATGAGGACAGCGGGCAGCGAGAGAGATGGGGGAGGCAGAGGGCAGAGAGAGATGTAGGCAGAGGGCAGAGAGAGAGAGAATGAGGGAGGCAGAGAGAGAGGCAGAGGGCAGAGCGAGAGAGAGAGAGCTAGGCAGAGGGCAGAGAGAGAGGTAGGCAGAGGGCAGAGAGAGAGGGAGGCAGAGGGCACAGAGAGAGGGAGGCAGAGGGCAGATGGGAGGGCAGAGGGCAGAGAGGGAGGGCAGAGGGCAGAGGGCAGAGGGCAGACAGGGCAGAGAGAGGGAGAGGCAGATGGCAGAGAGAGAGAGAGTGAGAGAGGCAGAGGGCACAGTGAAAGAGATTGGGGAGGGAGTCAGAGGGCAGACAGAGCGAGGGAGGCAAACGGGAGAGAGAGACAGAGGCAGAGGGCAGAGAGAGAGCGAGAGAGGGGGGAGGCAGAGGGCAGAGCGAGAGAGAGGGAGGCAGAGAGCAGAGAGAGAGAGGGAGGCAGTGGGCAGAGGGAGAGAGAGAAAGAGGGAGAGAGAGGCAGAGGACAGAGAGAGAGAGACACACAGAGGGCTGAGAGAGAGAGAGGGAGGCAGAGGGCAGAGAGTGAGAGAGAGATAGGAAGAGGGCAGAGGGCAGAGAGAGAGAGAGAGAGAGGGAGTGAGTCAGAGGGCAGAGAGAGAGCGAGGGAGGCAAAGGGCAGAGAGAGGCAGAGGGCAGAGAGAGATCGAGAAAGAGAGGGGGAGGCAGAGGACAGCGAGGGAGGGCAGAGGGCAGCGAGGGAGGGCAGAGGGGAGAGAGAGGGAGGCAGAGGGCAGAGAGAGAGGGAGGCAGAGGGCAGAGGGAGGCAGAGGGCAGAGAGAGAGGGAGGCAGAGGGCAGAGAGGGAGGCAGAGGGCAGAGGGCAGAGGGTAGACAGGGCAGAGAGAGAGGGCAGAGAGAGGGCAGAGAAAGAGAGAGGCAGAGGGCAGAGAGAGTGAGAGAGGCAGATGGCACAGTGAAAGATAGAGGGGGAGGGAGTCAGAGGGCAGAGAGAGAGCGAGGGAGGCAAAGGGCAGAGAGAGACAGAGGCAGAGGGCAGAGAGAGAGCGAGAGAGAGGGGGGAGGCAGAGGGCAGAGAGAGAGAGAGAGGGTGGCAGAGAGCAGAGAGAGGGAGGCAGAGGGCAGAGAGAAAGTGAGGGAGGCAAAGGGCAGAGAGAGAGAGCAGAGGGCAGAGAGAGAGAGAGAAAGGCAGAGGACAGAGAGAGAGCGCAAGAGAGAGAGTGAGGCAGAGGACAGAGAGAAAGCGAGAGAGAGGGGGGAGGCAGAGGGCAGAGGGGGGGAGGCAAAGGGCAGAGAGCGAGAGAGATGCAGAGGGCAGAGAGAGAGAGGCAGAGCGCAGAGGGCAGAGAGAGAGAGAGAGATAGGCAGAGGGCAGAGGGGAGAGAGAGGGAGGCAGGCGGCAGAGAGAGAGAGAGAGATAGGCAGAGGGCAGAGAGAGAGAGGGAGTGAGTCAGAGGGCAGAGAGAGAGCGAGGGAGGCAAAGGGCAGAGAGAGAGAGGCAGAGGGCTGAGAGAGAGAGAGAGGCAGAGGTCAGAGAGAGTGCGCAAGAGAGAGAGAGAGTGAGGCAGAGGACAGAGAGAGAGCGAGAGAGAGAGGGCGGAGGCAGAGGGCAGAGAGAGAGGGAGGCAGAGGGCAGAGAGAGAGGCCGAGGGCAGAGAGAGAGAGAGAGAGAGAGAGGCAGAGCGCAGAGGGCAGAGAGAGAGAGAGAGAGAGGCAGAGCGCAGAGGGCAGAGAGAGAGAGAGATAGGCAAAGGGCAGAGGGGAGAGAGGGCAGAGAGAGAGAGAGAGGGCAGAGAGAGAGGGAGGCAGTGAGGGAGGGCAGAGGGCAGCAAGGGAGTGCAGAAGGCAGTGAGGGAGGACAGAGAGAGAGAGAGAGGCAGAGAGCAGAGAGAGAGTGAGAGAGAGAAAGAAAGGGTGGCAGAGGGCAGAGAGAGAGATAGAGAGGCAGAGGGCACAGAGAAAGAGAGAGAGGGAGGGAGGCAGAGGGCAGAGAGAGAGAGAGAGAGAGGGAGAGAAAGAGAGGGGCAGAGTGCAGAGAGAGATCGAGAGAGAGAGGGGGCGGCACAGGGCAGAGAGAGACAGACAGGGCAGAGAGAGAGAGGATGAGGACAGGGGGCAGCGAGAGAGATGGGGGAGGCAGAGGGCCGAGAGAGAGAGAATGAGGGAGGCAGAGGGCAGAGAGAGAGAGGCAGAGGGCAGAGGGAGAGAAAGAGAGAGAGAGCTATGCAGACGGCAGAGAGAGAGGGAGGCAGAGGGCAGAGAGAGAGGTAGGCAGAGGGCAGAGAGAGAGGGAGGCAGAGGGCAGAGAGAGAGGGAGGCAGAGGGCAGAGAGAGAGGGAGGCAGAGGGCAGAGAGAGAGAGAGAGAGGCCAAGGGCAGAGGGCAGAGGGCAGAGAGAGAGAGAGAGAGAGGCAGAGCGCAGAGGGCAGAGAGAGAGAGAGATAGGCAAAGGGGAGAGAGAGGGCAGAGAGAGAGAGAAAGAGGGCAGAGAGAGAGGGAGGCAGTGAGGGAGGGCAGAGGGCAGCGAGGGAGTGCAGAAGGCAGTGAGGGAGGACAGAGAGAGAGAGGCAGAGAGCAGAGAGAGAGAGAGAGTGAGAGAGAGAAAGAAAGGGCGGCAGAGGGCAGAGAGAAAGAGAGAGAGGGAGGGAGGCAGAGGGCAGAGAGAGAGAGGGAGGCAGAGGGCAGAGAGAGAGAGAGGGAGAGAGAGAGAGGGGCAGAGTGCAGAGAGAGAGAGAGAGAGAGAGGGAGTGAGTCAGAGGGCAGAGAGAGAGCGAGGGAGGCAAAGGCCAGAGAGAGAGAGGCAGAGGGCTGAGAGAGAGAGAGAGGCAGAGGACAGAGAGAGAGCGAGAGAGAGAGGGCAGAGGCAGAGGGCAGAGAGAGAGGGAGGCAGAGAGAGAGAGGCAGAGGGCAGAGAGAGATGGGGGTGGCAGAGGGCAGAAAGATAGAGTTAGGCAGAGGGCAGAGGGGAGAGAGAGACACAGAGGGCAGAGAGAGAGAGAGGGAGGCAGAGGGCAGAGAGAGAGAGAGAGAGGGGCAGAGGGCAAAGAGAGATCGAGAAAGAGAGGGGAAGGCACAGGGTAGAGAGAGAGAGGGCAGAGAGAGTGATAGGATGAGGACAGCGGGCAGCGAGAGAGATGAGGGAGGCAGAGGGCAGAGAGAGAGAGAATGAGGGAGGCAGAGGGCAGAGAGAGAGAGGCAGAGGGCAAAGGGAGAGAGAGAGAGAGCTAGGCAAAGGGCAGAGAGAGAGGGAGGCAGAGGGCAGAGCGAGAGGGAATCAGAGGGCAGAGAGAGAGGGAGGGAGGCAAAGGGGAGAGAGAGACAGAGGCAGAGGGAAGAGAGAGAGCGAGAGAGAGGGGAGGCAGAGGGCAGAGTGAGAGAGAGAAAGAGGGAGAGAGAGGCAGAGGACAGAGAGAGAGAGAGACACAGAGGGCTGAGAGAGAGAGACAGGGAGGCAGAGGGCAGAGAGTGAGAGAGAGAGAGAGGGAGTGAGGCAAAGGGCAGAGAGAGGCAGAGGGCAGAGAGAGATCGAGAGAGGGGGAGGCAGAGGGGAGAGAGAGGGAGGCAGAGGGCAGAGAGAGAGGGAGGCAGAGGGCAGAGAGAGAGGGAGGCAGAGGGCAGATGTGAGGGCAGAGGGCAGACAGGGCAGAGGGCGGAGGGCAGACAGGGCAGAGGGCAGAGGGCAGACAGGGCAGAGAGAGAGGGCAGAGAGAGGGCAGAGAAAGAGAGAGGCAGAGGGCAGAGAGAGAGAGTGAGAGAGGCAGATGGCACAGTGAAAGATAGAGGGGGAGGGAGTCAGAGGGCAGAGAGAGAGCGAGGGAGGCAAAGGGCAGAGAGAGACAGGCAGAGGGCAGAGAGAGAGCGAGAGAGAGGGGGGAGGCAGAGGGCAGAGAGAGAGAGAGGGAGGCAGAGGGCAGAGAGAGGGAGGCAGAGGGCAGAGAGAAAGCGAGGGAGGCAAAGGGCAGAGAGAGAGAGGCAGAGGGCAAAGAGTGAGAGAGAGAAAGGCAGAGGACAGAGAGAGAGCGCGAGAGAGAGAGTGAGGCAGAGGACAGAGAGAAAGCGAGAGAGAGGGGGTAGGCAGAGGGCAGAGGGGGGGGAGGCAAAGGGCAGAGAGCGAGAGAGAGGCAGAGGGCAGAGAGAGAGAGGCAGAGCGCAGAGGGCAGAGAGAGAGAGATAGGCAGAGGGCAGAGGGGAGAGAGAGGGCAGAGAGAGAGAGAGAGACACAGAGGGCAGAGAGAGAGAGAGGGAGGCAGGCGGCAGAGAGAGAGAGAGATAGGCAGAGGGCAGAGGGCAGAGAGAGAGAGAGAGAGAGAGAGAGTGAGTCAGAGGACAGAGAGAGAGCGAGGGAGGCAAAGGGCAGAGAGAGAGCGCGAGAGAGAGAGTGAGGCAGAGGACAGAGAGAGAGCGAGAGAGAGGGCGGAGGCAGAGGGCAGAGAGAGAGGGAGGCAGAGGGCAGAGAGAGAGAGAGGCCGAGGGCAGAAGGGCAGAGAGAGAGAGAGGCAGAGCGCAGAGGGCAGAGAGAGAGAGAGAGATAGGCAAAGGGCAGAGGGGAGAGAGAGGGCAGAGAGAGAGAGAGAGGGCAGAGAGAGAGAGAGAGGGCAGAGAGAGAGAGAGAGGGCAGAGAGAGAGGGAGGCAGTGAGGGAGGGCAGAGGGCAGCGAGGGAGTGCAGAAGGCAGTGAGGGAGGACAGAGAGAGAGAGAGGCAGAGAGCAGAGAGAGAGTGAGAGAGAGAAAGAAAGGGCGGCAGAAGGCAGAGAGAGAGATAGAGAGGCAGAGGGCACAGAGAAAGAGAGAGAGGGAGGGAGGCAGAGGGCAGAGAGAGAGAGAGGGTGGCAGAGGGCAGAGAGAGAGAGAGAGGGAGAGAGAGAGAGGGGCAGAGAGAGATAGGATGAGGACAGCGGGCAGCGAGAGAGATGGGGGAGGCAGAGGGCCGAGAGAGATGCAGGCAGAGGGCAGAGAGAGAGAGAATGAGGGAGGGAGAGGGCAGAGAGAGAGAGGCAGAGGGCAGAGGGAGAGAAAGAGAGAGAGAGCTATGCAGATGGCAGAGAGAGAGGGAGGCAGAGGGCAGAGAGAGAGGGAGGCAGAGGGCAGAGAGAGAGGGAGGCAGAGGGCAGAGAGAGAGGGAGGCAGAGGGCAGAGAGAGAGGGAGGCAGAGGGCAGAGAGAGAGGGAGGCAGAGGGCAGATGGGAGGGCAGAAGGCAGAGTGGGAGGGCAGAGGGAAGAGAGGGCAGAGAGCAGAGGGCAGACAGGGCAGAGAGAGAGGGCAGAGTGAGGGCAGAGAGAGAGAGAGGCAGAGGGCAGAAAGAGAGAGTGAGAGAGGCAGAGGGCACAGTGAAAGAGAGTGGGGGAGGGAGTCAGAGGGCAGAGAGGGCAGAGGGCAGAGAGAGAGAGAGATGGGCAGAGGGCAGATGGGAGAGAGAGGGCAGATAAAGAGAGAGGGCAGAGAGAGACTGAGGCAGAGGGCTGAGAGAGAGGGAGGGCAGAGGGCAGATGGGAGCGCAGAGGGCAGAGAGGGAGCGCAGAGAGGGAGCGCAGAGTGCAGAGAGGGCAGAGGGCAAAGGGCAGAGAGGGCAGAGGGCAGAGAGGGCAGTGAGAGAGAGGGCAGAGAGAGAGAGAGAGGGGCAGAGAGAGAGAGGGAGGGCAGAGAGAGAGAGGGAGGCAGAGGCCAGAGAGAGGGATAGAGAGGGAGGCAGAGGTCACAGAGAAAGAGAGAGAGGGAGGGAGTCAGGGGCAGAGAGAGCGAGGGAGGGAAAGGGCAGAGAGAGAGAGGCAGAGGGCAGAGAGAGAGAGAGAGACAGAGGACAGAGAGAGAGCGCAAGAGAGAGAGAGAGGCAGAGGGCAGAGGGCAGAGAGAGAGAGGCAGAGCGCAGAGGGCAGAGAGAGAGAGATAGGCAGAGGGCAGAGGGGAGAGAGAGGGCAGAGAGAAAGAGAGAGACACAGAGAGCTGAGAGAGAGAGGGAGTGAGTCAGAGGGCAGAGAGAGAGTGAGGGAGGCAAAGGCCAGAAAGAGGCAGAGGACAGAGAGAAAGCGAGAGAGAGGCAGGAGGCAGAGGGCGGAGAGAGAGAGAGAGAGGCAGAGGGCAGAGGGCAGAGAGAGAGAGGCAGAGAGCAGAGGGCAGAGAGAGAAAGAGAGAGTGAGAGGGAGGGAGTCAGAGGGCAGAGAAAGCCAGGGAGGCAAAGAGCAGAGAGAGAGAGGCAGAGGGCAGAGAGAGATGGAGGAGATGGAGAGAGGGCAGAGAGGGAGGGAGGCAGAGGGCAGCGAGGGAGGGCAGAGGGCAGCGAGAGAGAGAAGAGGGCAGCGAGAGAGAGAAGAGGGCAGCGAGGGAGGGCAGAGAGAAAGCGTGAGAGAGAGAGAGAGAGAGAGGCAGAGGGCAGGGAGAGAGAGTGAGAGTGAGAGATAGAAAGGGAGGCAGAGTGCAGTGAGAGAAATACAAAAAGGGCAGAGAGAGAGGGAGGCAGAGGGCAGAGAGGGAGTGCAGAGGGCAGCGAGGAAGGGCAGAGGGCAGCGAGTGAGGGCAGAGAGAGAGGGAGGCAGAGGGCAGAGAGAGAGAGGCAGAGGGCAGAGAGAGATGGAGGAGAGGGAGAGAGGGCAGAGAGGGAGGGAGGCAGAGGGCAGCGAGGGAGGGCAGAGGCAGCGAGAGAGAGAAGAGGGCAGCGAGGGAGGGCAGAGAGAAAGCGAGAGAGAGAGAGGCAGAGGGCAGGGAGAGAGAGTGAGAGTGAGAGATAGAAAGGGAGGCAGAGGGAAGTGAGAGAAACACAAAGAGGGCAGAGAGAGACGGAGGCAGAGGGCAGAGAGGGAGGGAAGAGGGCATCGAGGGAGGGCAGAGGGCAGTGAGGGAGGGCAGAGAGAGAGAGGGAGGCAGAGGGCAGAGAGAGAGAGAGAGAGTGAGAGAGAGAGAGAGAAAGGGAGGCAGAGGGCGAGAGAGGGAGAGAGAGGCAGAGGACAGAGAGAGAGCACGAGAGAGAGAGAGAGAGAGAGAGAGTGGCAGAGGACAGAGAGCGAGCGAGAGAGAGAGAGAGAGGCGGAGGACAGAGAGAGAGAGAGGGTGGCAGAGGTCAGAGAGAGAGAGGCAGAGGGCAGAGAGAGAGAGAGAGGGAGGGAGTCAGAGGGCAGAGAGAGCGAGGGAGGCAAAGGGCAGAGAGTGAGAGGCAGAGGGCAGAGAGAGAGGGAGAAGGAGACAGGGCAGAGAGAGAGGGCAGAGTGAGGGCAGAGAGAGAGAGAGGCAGAGGGCAGAGAGAGAGAGTGAGAGAGGCAGAGGGCACAGTGAAAGAGGGTGGGGGAGGGAGTCAGAGGGCAGAGAGAGAGCGAGGGAGGCAAAGGGGAGAGAGAGACAGAGGCACAGGGCAGAGAGAGAGCGAGAAAAAGGGGGTAGGCAGAGGGCAGAAAGAGAGAGAGGGAGGTAGAGAGCAGAGAGAGAGTGGGAGGCTGAGGGCAGAGAAAGAGCGAGGGAGGCAAAGGGCAGAGCGAGAGAGGCAGAGGGCAGAGAGAGAGGCAGAGGACAGAGAGAGAGCGCGAGAGAGAGAGTGAGGCAGAGGACAGAGAGAAAGCGAGAGAGGGGGGAGGCAGAGGGCAGAGAGTGAAAGAGAGGCAGAGGGCAGATGGCAGAGAGAGAGAGGCAGAGCGCAGAGGGCAGAGAGAGAGAGAGAGATAGGCAGAGGGCAGAGAGGAGAGAGAGGGCAGAGAGAAAGAGAGAGACACAGAGGGCTGAGAGAGAGAGAGGGAGGCAGAGGCAGAGAGTGAGAGAGAGATAGGCAGAGGGCAGAGAGAGAGAGAGAGGGAGTGAGTTAGAGGGCAGAGAGAGAGCGAGGGAGGCAAAGGGCAGAGAGAAAGCGAGAGAGAGGCAGGAGGCAGATGGTGGAGAGAGCAATGCAGAGGGCAGAGGGTAGAGAGAGAGAGGCAGAGCGCAGAGGGCAGAGAGAGAGAGGCAGAGAACAGAGGGCAGAGAGAGAGAGAGAGGGAGGGAGTCAGAGGGCAGAGAAAGCCAGGGAGGCAAAGAGCAGAGAGAGAGAGGCAGAGGGCAGAGAGAAATGGAGGAGAGGGAGAGAAAGCAGAGAGGGAGGGAGGCAGAGGGCAGCGAGGGAGGGCAGAGGGCAGCAAGAGAAAGAAGAGGGCAGCGAGGGAGGGCAGAGAGAAAACGAGAGAGAGAGAGAAAGAGGCAGAGGGCAGGGAGAGAGAGTGAGAGTGAGAGATAGAAAGGGAGGCAGAGGGCAGTGAGACAAACACAAAGAGGGCAGAGAGAGAGGGAGGCAGAGGGCAGAGAGGGAGGGCAGAGGGCAGCGAGTGAGGGCAGAGGGCAGCGAGTGAGGGCAGAGAGAGAGAGGGAGGCAGAGGGCAGACAGAGGGAGAGAGAGGCAGAGGACAGAGAGAGAGAGGCAGAGGGCAGAGAGAGAGAGAATGAGGGAGGCAGAGGGCAGAGGGAGAGAGGCAGAGGGCAGAGAGAGAGGGAGGCAGAGGGCAGAACGAGAGGGAGGCAAAGGACAGAGAGAGAGGGAGGCAGAGAGTAGAGAGAGAGGGAGGCAGAGGGCAGAGGGAGGGCAGAGGGCAGAGAGGGAGGGCAGAGGGCAGAGAGGGAGGGCAGAGGGCAGAAAGGGCTGAGGGCAGAGGGCAGACAGGGCAGAGAGAGGGCAGAGAGAGGGAGAGGCAGATGGCAGAGAGAGAGAGAGAGGGAGTGAGTCAGATGGCAGAGAGAGAGCGAGGGAGGCAAAGGGCAGAGAGAGGCAGAGGACAGAGAGAAAGCGAGAGAGAGGCAGGAGGCAGAGGGCGGAGAGAGAGAGGCAGAGGGCAGAGAGAGAGAGAGAGAGAGAGAGGGTGGCAGAGGTCAGAGAGAGAGAGAGGCAGAGGGCAGAGAAAGAGAGAGAGAGGGAGGGAGTCAGAGGGCAGAGAGAGCGAGGGAGGCAAAGGGCAGAGAGAGAGAGGCAGAGGGCAGAGAGAGAGAGAGAGGGAGGCAAAGGGCAGAGAGAGAGAGGCAGAGGGCAGAGCGAGAGAGAGAGGGAGGGAGTCAAAGGGCAGAGAGCGAGGGAGGCAAAGGGCAGAGAGAGAGAGGCAGAGAGCAGAGAGAGAGGGAGGAGAGGGCAGAGAGAGGGAGGCAGAGGGCAGTGAGGGAGGGCAGAGGGCAGCGAGGGAGGGCAGAGGGCAGCGAGGGAGGGCAGAGGGCAGCGAGGGAGGGCAGAGAGACAGCAAGAGACAGAGAGAAAGGCAGAGGGCAGGGAGAGATGGAGGAGAGGGAGAGAGGGCAGAGAGGGAGGGAGGCAGAGGCAGCGAGAGAGAAGAGGGCAGCGAGGGAGGGCAGAGAGAAAGCGAGAGAGAGAGAGAGAGGCAGAGGGCAGGGAGAGAGAGTGAGAGTGAGAGATAGAAAGGGAGGCAGAGGGAAGTGAGAGAAACACAAAGAGGGCAGAGAGAGACGGAGGCAGAGGGCAGAGAGGGAGGGAGGCAGAGGGCAGCGAGGAAGGGCAGAGGGCAGAGAGAGAGAGTGAGAGAGAGAGAGAAAGGGAGGCAGAGGGCGAGAGAGGGAGAGAGAGGCAGAGGACAGAGAGAGAGCACGAGAGAGAGAGAGTGGCAGAGGACAGAGAGCGAGCGAGAGAGAGAGAGAGAGGCAGAGGACAGAGAGAGAGAGAGAGAGAAAGGGTGGCAGAGGTCAGAGAGAGAGAGGCAGAGGGCAGAGAGAGAGAGAGAGAGAGAGAGGGAGGGAGTCAGAGGGCAGAGAGAGCGAGGGAGGCAAAGGGCAGAGAGTGAGAGGCAGAGGGAAGAGAGAGAGGGAGGAGAAGGAGACAGGGCAGAGAGAGAGGGCAGAGTGAGGGCAGAGAGAGAGACAGGCAGAGGGCAGAGAGAGAGTGAGAGAGGCAGAGGGCACAGTGAAAGAGAGTGGGGGAGGGAGTCAGAGGGCAGAGAGAGACCGAGGGAGGCAAAGGCCAGAGAGAGGCAGAGGACAGAGAGAAAGCGAGAGAGAGGCAGGAGGCAGAGGGCAGAGAGAGAGAGAGAGAGTGAGAGGGAGGGAGTCAGAGGGCAGAGAAAGCCAGGGAGGCAAAGGGCAGAGAGAGAGAGGCAGAGGGCAGAGAGAGATGGAGGAGATGGAGAGAGGGCAGAGAGGGAGGGAGGCAGAGGGCAGAGGGCAGAGAGAGAGAGAGATAGGCAGAGGGCAGAGGGGAGAGAGAGGGCAGAGAGAAAGAGAGAGACACAGAGGGCTGAGAGAGAGAGAGGGAGTGAGTCAGAGGGCAGAGAGAGAGTGAGGGAGGCAAAGGCCAGAGAGAGGCAGAGGACAGAGAGAAAGCGAGAGAGAGGCAGGAGGCAGAGGGCAGAGAGAGAGAGAGAGAGAGTGAGAGGGAGGGAGTCAGAGGGCAGAGAAAGCCAGGGAGGCAAAGGGCAGAGAGAGAGAGGCAGAGGGCAGAGAGAGATGGAGGAGATGGAGAGAGGGCAGAGAGGGAGGGAGGCAGAGGGCAGCGAGGGAGGGCAGAGGGCAGCGAGCGAGAGAAGAGGGCAGCGAGAGAGAGAAGAGGGCAGCGAGGGAGGGCAGAGAGAAAGCGAGAGAGAGAGAGAGAGAGGCAGAGGGCAGGGAGAGAGAGTGAGAGTGAGAGATAGAAAGGGAGGCAGAGTGCAGTGAGAGAAACACAAAGAGGGCAGAGAGAGAGGGAGGCAGAGGGCAGAGAGGGAGTGCAGAGGGCAGCGAGGAAGGGCAGAGGGCAGCGAGTGAGGGCAGAGAGAGAGAGGGAGGCAGAGGGCAGAGAGAGAGAGGCAGAGGGCAGAGAGAGATGGAGGAGAGGGAGAGAGGGCAGAGAGGGAGGGAGGCAGAGGCAGCGAGAGAGAAGAGGGCAGCGAGGGAGGGCAGAGAGAAAGCGAGAGAGAGAGAGAGAGGCAGAGGGCAGGGAGAGAGAGTGAGAGTGAGAGATAGAAAGGGAGGCAGAGGGAAGTGAGAGAAACACAAAGAGGGCAGAGAGAGACGGAGGCAGAGGGCAGAGAGGGAGGGAGGCAGAGGGCAGCGAGGAAGGGCAGAGGGCAGCGAGTGAGGGCAGAGAGAGAGAGGGAGGCAGAGGGCAGAGAGAGAGAGTGAGAGAGAGAGAGAAAGGGAGGCAGAGGGCGAGAGAGGGAGAGAGAGGCAGAGGACAGAGAGAGAGCACGAGAGAGAGAGAGTGGCAGAGGACAGAGAGCGAGCGAGAGAAAGAGAGAGAGGCAGAGGACAGAGAGAGAGAGAGAGAGAGAAAGGGTGGCAGAGGTCAGAGAGAGAGAGGCAGAGGGCAGAGAGAGAGAGAGAGAGAGAGGGAGGGAGTCAGAGGGCAGAGAGAGCGAGGGAGGCAAAGGGCAGAGAGTGAGAGGCAGAGGGAAGAGAGAGAGGGAGGAGAAGGAGACAGGGCAGAGAGAGAGGGCAGAGTGAGGGCAGAGAGAGAGAGTGAGAGAGGCAGAGGGCACAGTGAAAGAGAGTGGGGGAGGGAGTCAGAGGGCAGAGAGAGACCGAGGGAGGCAAAGGGGAGAGAGAGACAGAGGCAGAGGGCAGAGAGAGAGCGAGAAAAAGGGGGTAGGCAGAGGGCAGAAAGAGAGAGAGGGAGGTAGAGAGCAGAGGGAGATTGGGAGGCTGAGGGCAGAGAAAGAGCGAGGGAGGCAAAGGGCAGAGCGAGAGAGGCAGAGGACAGAGAGAGAGCACGAGAGAGAGAGAGAGTGGCAGAGGACAGAGAGCGAGCGAGAGAAAGAGAGAGAGGAAGAGGACAGAGAGAGAGAGAGAGAGAGAGGGTGGCAGAGGTCAGAGAGACAGAGGCAGAGGGCAGAGAGAGAGCGAGAAAAAGGGGGTAGGCAGAGGGCAGAAAGAGAGAGAGGGAGGTAGAGAGCAGAGAGAGAGTGGGAGGCTGAGGGCAGAGAAAGAGCGAGAGAGGCAGAGGGCAGAGAGAGAGGCAGAGGATAGAGAGAGAGCGCGAGAGAGAGAGTGAGGCAGAGGACAGAGAGAAAGCGAGAGAGGGGGGAGGCAGAGGGCAGAGAGGGGGGAGGCAGAGGGCAGAGAGCGAGAGAGAGGCAGAGGGCAGATGGCAGAGAGAGAGAGGCAGAGCGCAGAGGGCAGAGAGAGAGAGATAGGCAGAGGGCAGAGGGGAGAGAGAGGGCAGAGAGAAAGAGAGAGACACAGAAGGCTGAGAGAGAGAGAGAGGGAGGCAGAGGGCAGAGAGAGAGAGAGAGATAGGCAGAGGGCAGAGAGAGAGAGGGAGTGAGTCAGAGGGCAGAGAGAGAGCGAGGGAGGCAAAGAGCAGAGAGAAAGCGAGAGAGAGGCAGGAGGCAGATGGTGGAGAGAGCCATGCAGAGGGCAGAGGGTAGAGAGAGAGAGGCAGAGCACAGAGGGCAGAGAGAGAGAGGCAGAGAGCAGAGAGAGAGAGAGAGGGAGGGAGTCAGAGGGCAGAGAAAGCCAGGGAGGCAAAGAGCAGAGAGAGAGAGGCAGAGGGCAGACAGAAATGGAGGAGAGGGAGAGAAAGCAGAGAGGGAGGGAGGCAGAGGGCAGCGAGGGAGGGCAGAGGGCAGCGAGAGAAAGAAGAGGGCAGCGAGGGAGGGCAGAGAGAAAACGAGAGAGAGAGAGAGAGGCAGAGGGCAGGGAGAGAGAGTGAGAGTGAGAGATAGAAAGGGAGGCAGAGGGCAGTGAGACAAACACAAAGAGGGCAGAGAGAGAGGGAGGCAGAGGGCAGAGGGCAGCGAGTGAGGGCAGAGGGCAGCGAGTGAGGGCAGAGAGAGAGAGGGAGGCAGAGGGCAGACAGAGGGAGAGAGAGGCAGAGGACAGAGAGAGAGTGCAGGAGAGAGAGAGTGGCAGAGGACAGAGAGAGAGAGGCAGAGGGCAAAGAGAGAGAGAATGAGGGAGGCAGAGGGCAGAGGGGAGAGAGGCAGAGGGCAGAGAGAGAGGGAGGGCAGAGGTCAGAGAGAGAGAGGCAGAGGGCAGAGAGAGAGAGAGAGAGAGAGAGAGAGAGGGAGGGTGTCTGAGGGCAGAGAGAGCGAGGGAGGCAAAGGGCAGAGAGAGAGAGGCAGAGGGCAGAGAGAGAGAGAGAGAGGGAGGCAAAGGGCAGAGAGAGAGAGGCAGAGGGCAGAGCGAGAGAGAGAGGGAGGGAGTCAAAGGGCAGAGAGAGCGAGGGAGGCAAAGGGCAGAGAGCGAGAGGCAGAGGGCAGAGAGAGAGGGAGGAGAGGGCAGAGAGAGGGAGGCAGAGGGCAGTGAGGGAGGGCAGAGGGCAGCGAGGGAGGGCAGAGGGCAGCGAGGGAGGGCAGAGGGCAGCGAGGGAGGGCAGAGAGACAGCAAGAGAGAGAGAGAGAGGCAGAGGGCAGGGAGAGAGAGTGAGAGATAGAAAGGGAGGCAAAGGGCAGTGAGAGAAACACAAAGAGGGCAGAGAGAGAGGGAGGCAGAAGGCAGTGAGGGAGGGCAGAGGTCAGCGAGGGAGGCCAGAAGGCAGCGAGGGAGGCCAGAGGGCAGCAAGGGAGGCCAGAGAGAAAGCGAGAGAGAGGCAGAGAGCAGGGAGAGAGAGTGAGAGTGAGAGATAGAAAGGGAGGCAGAGGGCAGAGAGAGAAACACAAAGAGGGCAGAAAGAGATGGAGGCAGAGGCAGCGAGGGAGGGCAGAGGGCAGCGAGGGAGGGCAGAGGGCAGCGAGTGAGGGCAGTGAGAGAGAGAGAGGCAGAAGGCAGAGAGAGAGAGTGAGAGAGAGAGAGAAAGGGAGGCAGAGGGCGAGAGAGGTAGAGAGAGGCAGAGGACAGAGAGAGCGCGAGAGAGAGAGAGTGGCAGAGAACAGAGAGCGGCAGAGAACAGAGAGCGAGCGAGAGAGAGAGAGAGGCAGAGGGCAGAGAGCAGAGGGCAGAGAGAGAGAGAGAGAAAGGCAGAGGGCACAGGGGAGAGAGAGGGCAGAGAGAGAGAGGGCAGAGAGAGAGGGAGGCAGAGGGCAGTAAGGGAGCGCAGAGGGCAGCGAGGGATGGCAAAGAGAGAGAGGCAGAGGGCAGAGAGAGAGAGAATGAGAGACAGAAAGAGAAAGGGAGGCAGAGGTAAGAGAGAGAGAGACACACAGAGGGGAGAGAGAGAGAGAGAGGCAGAGGGCACAGAGAAAGAGAGAGAGGGAGGGAGGCAGAGGGCAGAGAGAGAGAGAGAGAGAGAGAGGGTGGCAGAGGTCAGAGAGAGAGAGGCAGAGAGCAGAGAGAGAGAGAGAGAGGGAGGGAGTCAGAGGCCAGAGAGAGCGAGGGAGGCAAAGGGCAGAGAGAGAGAGGCAGAGGTCAGAGAGAGAGGGAGGAGCGGGGCAGAGAGAGAAGGAGGCAGAGGGCAGTGAGGGAGGGCAGAGGGGCAGCGAGGGAGGGCAGAGGAAAGCGAGAGAGAGAGAGGCAGAGGGCAGAGAGACAGAAAGAGAGAGAGAGAAAGGGAGGCAGAGGGCGAGAGAGGGAGAGAGAGGCAGAGGACAGAGAGAGAGCGCGAGAGAGAGTGGCAGAGGACAGAGAGCGAGCGAGAGAGAGAGAGAGGCAGAGGGCAGAGAGGGGGGGAGGCAGAGGGCAGAGAGAGAGGGAGGCAGAGGGCAGAGAGAGAGAGGGCAGAGAGGGAGGCAGAGGGTATAGAGAGAGCGATGGCAGAGGGCAGAGGGCAGAGAGGGAGGGCAGAGAGGGCAGAGAGGGCAGAGGGGGCAGAGAGAGAGAGGGCAGCAGAGAGAGAGAGAGGCAGAGAGAGAGGGAGGCAATGGGCAGTGAGAGAGAGGCAGAGGGCAGAGAGAGAGAGTCAGAGGTTAGAGAAGAGAGAGAGAGTGAGGCAGAGGACAGAGAGAAAGCGAGGAGGAGAGGCAGGAGGCAGAGGGCAGAGAGAGAGAATGAGAGAGAGAGAGAAAGGGAGGCAGAGGTAAGAGAGAGAGACACACAGAGGGGAGAGAGAGAGAGAGAGAAAGAGAGGCAGAGGGCACAGAGAAAGAGAGAGAGGGAGGGAGGCAGAGGGCAGAGCGAGAGAGAGAGGGAGGGAGTCAGATGGCAGAGAGAGCGAGGGAGGCAAAGGGCAGAGAGAGAGAGGCAGAGGGCAGGGAGAGAAAGTGAGAGTGAGAGATAGAAAGGGAGGCAGAGAGCAGTGAGACAAACACAAAGAGGGCAGAGAGAGAGGGAGGCAGAGGGCAGCGAGGGAGGGCAGAGGGCAGCAAGTGAGGGCAGAGAGAGAGAGGGAGGCAGAGGGCAGAGAGAGAGAGAGTGAGGAGAGAGAGAGAGAGAGAAAGGGAGGGCAGAGGGCGAGAGAGGGAGAGAGAGGCAGAGGACAGAGAGAGAGGGCGAGAGAGAGAGAGAGTGGCAGAGGACAGAGAGAGAGAGGCAGAGGGCAGAGAGAGAGAGAATGAGGGAGGCAGAGGGCAGAGAGAGAGGCAGAGGGCAGAGAGAGAGGGAGGCAGAGGCAGAGAGAGAGAGAGAGAGGGAGTGAGTCAGATGGCAGAGAGAGAGAGCGAGGGAGGCAAAGGGCAGAGAGAGGCAGAGGACAGAGAGAAAGCGAGAGAGAGGCAGGAGGCGGAGGGCGGAGAGAGAGAGAGGCAGAGGGCAGAGGACAGAGAGAGAGAGACAGAGCGCAGAGGGCAGAGAGAGAGAGGCAGAGAGCACAGAGAAAGAGAGAGAGGGAGGGTGGCAGAGGTTAGAGAGAGAGGCGCAGAGGGCAGAGAAAGAGAGAGAGAGGGAGGGAGTCAGAGGGCAGAGAGAGCAAGGGAGGCAAAGGGCAGAGAGAGAGAGGCAGAGGGCAGAGAGAGAGAGAGAGAGGGAGGCAAAGGGCAGAGAGAGAGAGGCAGAGGGGGCAGAGCGAGAGTGAGAGAGGGAGGGAGTCAAAGGGCAGAGAGAGCGAGGGAGGCAAAGGGCAGAGAGAGAGAGAGGCAGAGGGCAGAGAGAGAGAGGGGAGCAGGAGGGCAGCGAGGGAGGGGCAGAGGGCAGCAAGGGAGGGGCAGAGGGCAGCGAAGGAGGGCAGAGGGCAGCGAGGGAGGGCAGAGGGCAGCGAGGGAGGGCAGAGGGCAGCGAGGGAGGGCAGAGGGCAGCGAGGGAGGGCAGGAGGGCAGCGAGGGAGGGCAGAGGGCAGCGAGGGAGGGCAGAGGGCAGCGAGGGAGGGCAGAGGGCAGCGAGGGAGGGCAGAGGGACAGCAAGAGAGAGAGAGAAAGGCAGAGGGCAGGGAGGGAGGAGAGAGAGTGAGAGATAGAAAGGGAGGCAAAGGGCAGTGAAGAGAACACAAAGAGGGCAGAGAGAGAGGGAGGGCAGAAGGCAGTGAGGGAGGGCAGAGGGCAGCGAGGGAGGCCAGAGGGCAGCGAGGGAGGGCAGAGAGAAAGCGAGAGAGAGAGAGAGGCAGAGGGCAGGGAGAGAGAGTGAGAGAGAGAGAGAAAGGGAGGCAGAGGGCGAGAGAGGTAGAGAGAGGCAGAGGACAGAGAGAGAGCGCGAGACAGAGAGAGTGGCAGAGGACAGAGACCGTGCGAGAGAGAGAGGGGAGGCAGAGGGCAGAGAGAGAGAGAGAGAGAGAGGCAGAGGGCAGAGAGAGAGAGGCAGAGAGCAGAGGGCAGAGAGAGAGAGAGAGAAAGGCAGAGGGCACAGGGGAGAGAGAGGGCAGAGAGAGAGAGAGGCAGAGAGAGAGAGGGAGGCAATGGGCAGTGAGAGAGAGGCAGAGGGCAGAGAGAGAGAGTCAGAGGTTAGAGAGAGAGAGAGAGTGAGGCAGAGGACAGAGAGAAAGCGAGAGAGAGGCAGGAGGCAGAGGGCAGAGAGAGAGAATGAGGAGAGAGAGAGAGAGAGAAAGGGAGGCAGAGGTAAGAGAGAGAGACACACAGAGGGGAGAGAGAGAGAGAGAGAGAGAGAAAGAGAGAGCAGAGGGCACAGAGAAAGAGAGAGAGGGAGGGAGGCAGAGGGCAGAGCGAGAGAGAGAGGGAGGGAGTCAGAGGGCAGAGAGAGCGAGGGAGCAAAGGGCAGAGAGAGAGAGGCAGAGGGCAGGGAGAGAAAGTGAGAGTGAGAGATAGAAAGGGAGGCAGAGAGCAGTGAGACAAACACAAAGAGGGCAGAGAGAGAGGGAGGCAGAGGGCAGCGAGGGAGGGCAGAGGGCAGCAAGTGAGGGCAGAGAGAGAGAGGGGAGGCAGAGGGGCAGAGAGAGAGAGTGAGAGAGAGAGAGAGAGAAAGGGAGGCAGAGGGCGAGAGAGGAGAGAGAGGCAGAGGACAGAGAGAGAGGGCGAGAGAGAGAGAGAGAGTGGCAGAGGACACAGAGAGAGAGGCAGAGGGGCAGAGAGAGAGAGAATGAGAGAGGCAGAGGGCAGAGAGAGAGGGAGGAGAGGGAGAGAGGGCAGAGAGAGAGGGAGGCGAGGGCAGAGAGAGAGAGTGAGAGAGAGAAAGAGAGAAAGGCAGAGGGCACAGGGGAGAGAGAGGGCAAAGAGAGAGAGAGGCAGAGAGAGAGAGGGAGGCAATGGGCAGTGAGAGAGAGGCAGAGGGCAGGAGAGAGAGAGTCAGAGGTTAGAGAAGAGAGAGAGAGTGAGGCAGAGGACAGAGAGAAAGAGAGAGAGAGGCAGGAGGCAGAGGGCAGAGAGAGAGAATGAAAGAGAGGAGAGAGAGAGAGAAAGGGAGGCAGAGGTAAGAGAGAGAGACACACAGAGGGGAGAGAGAGAGAGAGAGAAAGAGAGGCAGAGGGCACAGAGAAAGAGAGAGAGGGAGGGAGGCAGAGGGCAGAGAGAGCGAGGGAGGCAAAGGGCAGGAGAGAGAGAGGCAGAGGGCAGAGAGAGAGAGAGGCAGAGGGCAGAGCGAGAGAGAGAGGGAGGGGATCAGAGGGCAGAGAGAGCGAGGGAGGCAAAGGGCTGAGAGAGAGAGGCAGAGGGCAGAGAGAGAAAGTGAGAGTGAGAGATAGAAAGGGAGGCAGAGAGCAGTGAGACAAACACAAAGAGGGCAGAGAGAGAGGAGGCAGAGGGCAGCGAGGGAGGGCAGAGGGCAGCAAGTGAGGGCAGAGAGAGAGAGGGAGGCAGAGGGCAGAGAGAGAGAGAGTGTGAGAGAGAGAGAGAGAGAAAGGGAGGCAGAGGGCGAGAGAGGGAGAGAGAGGCAGAGGACAGAGAGAGAGGGCGAGAGAGAGAGAGAGTGGCAGAGGACAGAGAGAGAGAGGCAGAGGGCAGAGAGAGAGAGAATGAGGGAGGGAGGGAGTCAGAGGGCAGAGAGAGCGAGGGAGGCAAAGGGCAGAGAGTGAGAGGCAGAGGGAAGAGAGAGAGGGGAGGAGAAGGAGACAGGGCAGAGAGAGAGGGCAGAGTGAGGGCAGAGAGAGAGAGTGAGAGAGGCAGAGGGCACAGTGAAAGAGAGTGGGGGAGGGGAGTCAGAGGGCAGAGAGAGACCGAGGGAGGCAAAGGGGAGAGAGAGACAGAGGCAGAGGGCAGAGAGGAGAGCGAGAAAAAGGGGGTAGGCAGAGGGCAGAAAGAGAGAGAGGGAGGTAGAGAGCAGAGGGAGATTGGGAGGCTGAGGGCAGAGAAAGAGCGAGGGAGGCAAAGGGCAGAGCGAGAGAGGCAGAGGACAGAGAGAGAGCACGAGAGAGAGAGAGAGTGGCAGAGGACAGAGAGCGAGCGAGAGAAAGAGAGAGAGGAAGAGGACAGAGAGAGAGAGAGAGAGAGAGGGTGGCAGAGGTCAGAGAGACAGAGGCAGAGGGCAGAGAGAGAGCGAGAAAAAGGGGGTAGGCAGAGGGCAGAAAGAGAGAGAGGGAGGTAGAGAGCAGAGAGAGAGTGGGAGGCTGAGGGCAGAGAAAGAGCGAGAGAGGCAGAGGGCAGAGAGAGAGGCAGAGGATAGAGAGAGAGCGCGGAGAGAGAGAGTGAGGCAGAGGACAGAGAGCAAGCGAGAGAGGGGGGAGGCAGAGGGCAGAGAGGGGGGGAGGCAGAGGGCAGAGAGCGAGAGAGAGGCAGAGGGCAGATGGCAGAGAGAGAGAGGCAGAGCGCAGAGGGCAGAGAGAGAGAGAAGGCAGAGGGCAGAGGGGGAGAGAGAGGGCAGAGAGAAAGAGAGAGACACAGAAGGCTGAGAGAGAGAGAGAGGGAGGCAGAGGGCAGAGAGAGAGAGAGAGATAGGCAGAGGGCAGAGAGAGAGAGGGAGTGAGTCAGAGGGCAGAGAGAGAGCGAGGGAGGCAAAGAGCAGAGAGAAAGCGAGAGAGAGGGCAGGAGGCAGATGGTGGAGAGAGCCATGCAGAGGGCAGAGGGTAGAGAGAGAGAGGCAGAGCACAGAGGGCAGAGAGAGAGAGGCAGAGAGCAGAGAGAGAGAGAGAGGGAGGGAGTCAGAGGGCAGAGAAAGCCAGGGAGGCAAAGAGCAGAGAGAGAGAGGCAGAGGGCAGACAGAAATGGAGGAGAGGGAGAGAAAGCAGAGAGGGAGGGAGGCAGAGGGCAGCGAGGGAGGGCAGAGGGCAGCGAGAGAAAGAAGAGGGCAGCGAGGGAGGGCAGAGAGAAAACGAGAGAGAGAGAGAGAGGCAGAGGGCAGGGAGAGAGAGTGAGAGTGAGAGATAGAAAGGGAGGCAGAGGGCAGTGAGACAAACACAAAGAGGGCAGAGAGAGAGGGAGGCAGAGGGCAGAGGGCAGCGAGGTGAGGGCAGAGGGCAGCGAGTGAGGGCAGAGAGAGAGAGGGAGGCAGAGGGCAGACAGAGGGAGAGAGAGGCAGAGGACAGAGAGAGAGTGCAGGAGAGAGAGAGTGGCAGAGGACAGAGAGAGAGAGGCAGAGGGCAAAGAGAGAGAGAATGAGGGAGGCAGAGGGCAGAGGGAGAGAGGCAGAGGCAGAGAGAGAGGGAGGCAGAGGTCAGAGAGAGAGAGGCAGAGGGCAGAGAGAGAGAGAGAGAGAGAGAGAGGGAGGGTGTCTGAGGGCAGAGAGAGCGAGGGAGGCAAAGGGCAGAGAGAGAGAGGCAGAGGGCAGAGAGAGAGAGAGAGAGGGAGGCAAAGGGCAGAGAGAGAGAGGCAGAGGGCAGAGCGAGAGAGAGAGGGAGGGAGTCAAAGGGCAGAGAGAGCGAGGGAGGCAAAGGGCAGAGAGCGAGAGGCAGAGGGCAGAGAGAGAGGGAGGAGAGGGCAGAGAGAGGGAGGCAGAGGGCAGTGAGGGAGGGCAGAGGGCAGCGAGGGAGGGGCAGAGGGCAGCGAGGGAGGGCAGAGGGCAGCGAGGGGAGGGCAGAGAGACAGCAAGAGAGAGAGAGAGAGGCAGAGGGCAGGGAGAGAGAGTGAGAGATAGAAAGGGAGGCAAAGGGCAGTGAGAGAAACACAAAGAGGGCAGAGAGAGAGGGAGGCAGAAGGCAGTGAGGGAGGGCAGAGGTCAGCGAGGGAGGCCAGAAGGCAGCGAGGGAGGCCAGAGGGCAGCAAGGGAGGCCAGAGAGAAAGCGAGAGAGAGGCAGAGAGCAGGGAGAGAGAGTGAGAGTGAGAGATAGAAAGGGAGGCAGAGGGCAGAGAGAGAAACACAAAGAGGGCAGAAAGAGATGGAGGCAGAGGCAGCGAGGGAGGGCAGAGGGCAGCGAGGGAGGGCAGAGGGCAGCGAGTGAGGGCAGTGAGAGAGAGAGAGGCAGAAGGCAGAGAGAGAGAGTGAGGAGAGAGAGAGAAAGGGAGGCAGAGGGCGAGAGAGGTAGAGAGAGGCAGAGGGACAGAGAGAGCGCGAGGAGAGAGAGAGTGGCAGAGAACAGAGAGCGGCAGAGAACAGAGAGCGAGCGAGAGAGAGAGAGAGGCAGAGGGCAGAGAGCAGAGGGCAGAGAGAGAGAGAGAGAAAGGCAGAGGGCACAGGGGAGAGAGAGGGCAGAGAGAGAGAGGGGCAGAGAGAGAGGGAGGCAGAGGGCAGTAAGGGAGCGCAGAGGGCAGCGAGGGATGGCAAAGAGAGAGAGGCAGAGGGCAGAGAGAGAGAATGAGAGACAGAAAGAGAAAGGGAGGCAGAGGTAAGAGAGAGAGAGACACACAGAGGGGAGAGAGAGAGAGAGAGGCAGAGGGCACAGAGAAAGAGAGAGAGGGAGGGAGGCAGAGGGCAGAGAGAGAGAGAGAGAGAGAGAGAGGGTGGCAGAGGTCAGAGAGAGAGAGGCAGAGAGCAGAGAGAGAGAGAGAGAGGGAGGGAGTCAGAGGCCAGAGAGAGCGAGGGAGGCAAAGGGCAGAGAGAGAGAGGCAGAGGTCAGAGAGAGAGGGAGGAGCGGGCAGAGAGAGAAGGAGGCAGAGGGCAGTGAGGGAGGGCAGAGGGCAGCGAGGGAGGGCAGAGAGAAAGCGAGAGAGAGAGAGGCAGAGGGCAGAGAGACAGAAAGAGAGAGAGAGAAAGGGAGGCAGAGGGCGAGAGAGGGAGAGAGAGGCAGAGGACAGAGAGAGAGCGCGAGAGAGAGTGGCAGAGGACAGAGAGCGAGCGAGAGAGAGAGGAGAGGCAGAGGGCAGAGAGGGGGGGAGGCAGAGGGCAGAGAGAGAGGGAGGCAGAGGGCAGAGAGAGAGAGGGCAGAGAGGGAGGCAGAGGGTATAGAGAGAGCGATGGGCAGAGGGCAGAGGGCAGAGAGGGAGGGCAGAGAGGGCAGAGAGGGGCAGAGGGGGCAGAGAGAGAGAGGGCAGCAGAGAGAGAGAGAGGCAGAGAGAGAGGGAGGCAATGGGCAGTGAGAGAGAGGCAGAGGGCAGAGAGAGAGAGTCAGAGGTTAGAGCAGAGAGAGAGAGTGAGGCAGAGGACAGAGAGAAAGCGAGAGAGAGGCAGGAGGCAGAGGGCAGAGAGAGAGAATGAGAGAGAGAGAGAAAGGGAGGCAGAGGTAAGAGAGAGAGCACACAGAGGGGAGAGAGAGAGAGAGAGAAAGAGAGGCAGAGGGCACAGAGAAGAGAGAGAGGGAGGGAGGCAGAGGGCAGAGCGAGAGAGAGAGGGAGGGAGTCAGATGGCAGAGAGAGCGAGGGAGGCAAAGGGCAGAGAGAGAGAGGCAGAGGGCAGGGAGAGAAAGTGAGAGTGAGAGATAGAAAGGGAGGCAGAGAGCAGTGAGACAAACACAAAGAGGGCAGAGAGAGAGGGAGGCAGAGGGCAGCGAGGGGAGGGCAGAGGGCAGCAAGTGAGGGCAGAGAGAGAGAGGGAGGCAGAGGGCAGAGAGAGAGAGAGTGAGAGAGAGAGAGAGAGAGAAAGGGAGGCAGAGGGCGAGAGAGGGAGAGAGAGGCAGAGGACAGAGAGAGAGGGCGAGAGAGAGAGAGAGTGGCAGAGGACAGAGAGAGAGAGGCAGAGGGCAGAGAGAGAGAGAATGAGGGGAGGCAGAGGGCAGAGAGAGAGGCAGAGGGCAGAGAGAGAGGGAGGCAGAGGCAGAGAGAGAGAGAGAGAGGGAGTGAGTCAGATGGCAGAGAGAGAGAGCGAGGGAGGCAAAGGGCAGAGAGAGGCAGAGGACAGAGAGAAAGCGAGAGAGAGGCAGGAGGCGGAGGGCGGAGAGAGAGAGAAGCAGAGGGGCAGAGGACAGAGAGAGAGAGACAGAGCGCAGAGGGCAGAGAGAGAGAGGCAGAGAGCACAGAGAAAGAGAGAGAGGAGGGTGGCAGAGGTTAGAGAGAGAGGCGCAGAGGGCAGAGAAAGAGAGAGAGAGGGAGGGAGTCAGAGGGCAGAGAGAGCAAGGGAGGCAAAGGGCAGAGAGAGAGAGGGCAGAGGGCAGAGAGAGAGAGAGAGAGGGAGGCAAAGGGCAGAGAGAGAGAGGCAGAGGGCAGAGCGAGAGTGAGAGAGGGAGGGAGTCAAAGGGCAGAG
The DNA here is from genome assembly GCA_026770705.1 of Isurus oxyrinchus. Lineage (NCBI taxonomy): Eukaryota > Metazoa > Chordata > Chondrichthyes > Lamniformes > Lamnidae > Isurus > Isurus oxyrinchus. Next base: position 108,065 of record JANJGN010001775.1, read on the forward strand.
AGAGCGAGGGAGGCAAAGGGCAGAGAGAGAGAGAGGCAGAGGGCAGAGAGAGAGAGGGAGCAGAGGCAGCGAGGGAGGGCAGAGGGCAGCAAGGGAGGGCAGAGGGCAGCGAAGGAGGGCAGAGGGCAGCGAGGGAGGGCAGAGGGCAGCGAGGGAGGGCAGAGGGCACGAGGGAGGCAGAGGGCAGCGAGGGAGGGCAGAGGGCAGCGAGGGAGGGCAGAGGGCAGCGAGGGAGGGCAGAGGGCAGCGAGGGAGGGCAGAGGGCAGCGAGGGAGGGGCAGAGGGCAGCGAGGGAGGGCAGAGGGACAGCAAGAGGAGAGAGAGAAAGGCAGAGGGCAGGGAGGGAGAGAGAGAGTGAGAGATAGAAAGGGAGGCAAAGGGCAGTGAGAGAAACACAAAGAGGGCAGAGAGAGAGGGAGGCAGAAGGCAGTGAGGGAGGGCAGAGGGCAGCGAGGGAGGCCAGAGGGCAGCGAGGGAGGGCAGAGAGAAAGCGAGAGAGAGAGAGAGGCAGAGGGCAGGA